>PVIY010032511.1:0-28937 GCA_004026745.1 Myrmecophaga tridactyla
TATACTTATTGGGTTTATCTGTGAGCCCTAACATGGGCCAATCCAACTTTACCAAAATAATCTGAATACAAGTTTAGGATTCCCAGGTCCAGTAAGAAGAAAACTGTTGTCAAATTTAATTCTTCCATTTTTAGAAAGACCTGTATGCATAACTCTATGGAAACAAAGGATACTTGCCTGTTAGATGGGAAAGAAAGTTAGAATGGATGGCAGTCATGTCATATGGATTCAGCAGTTATCATAATTAATGATTCCTATGGAATTGTAAGATGCCCCTGTGGGGTTGAAGATAACTGAGACTATATGGACAGGCAAGCTAAACCAGAGTTATTACATAGAGGATGATTTGTGCCAAAATTTGGAATAAATACATTATTCAGAGAAATTTATGGGAAATTTTCCTAGGACTGGGACCAATTTTTGTAGTGAATTCTAGTAACTATAACTTCTCTTTAAATAGCAACCATAAACACTATATACATATAGGAAATCAAACTTTTAATTGTGATAATTATTCTCTATTCACTTGTCTCCAAGCATTTATGTTGCAGAAAAATGAGACGATTGTAGCGGCAAGGAGAAGAAGAGGTATCTGGCTGCTGGTGCAGATGTCAAGATCCTGGCAATCCTCTACAGAAACACAAGTCCTGATCCATTTGGCAAAAGAATATCTGAAAAGGACTAAGACTAATTGGACTCATTATTATAGCTGTCATTGGAATCATTGGAATTATCACAGTGACTATGGTCACTGGAACTGCATTGTTCAATTTGGGGCTGTTTATACTTCTTCTATTCCTCCTCAGCTGTGTTTAACGACAAATAATCAAAGTCAGAGAGCTTGACTGGTAGCCAATGACGGGTAAGAGCTTCCTTCAGAGCCTAAGGGCAACCTAAGCCAGGCACGGTCACCTCTGCTTATGAAATAAAAAGGGGGAAATGTAGGAGATAGGATTAACATAAGACCTGCGGAACCACTTGGGAGTAGATGGCATTAGGGTGGTGGCGGCAGTAAGCTGCTTTATGTTATCTGATTTATGGAAGACAGTCTAGGAGGAAGAGAATGTTTGTTTACCCCAAATGGTTATTTTAAGTACAAAGAAAGAACACTGAAAGATAAGAACATTGTTCCCTCAGGAACTGCATGCATGCCTATTGTCATCCAATGGTATATAACCAGGATCTGGTTAAGAATAAAATTGTCTGAAGTCTGTCTGATGTAAACTCAAGCTTCAGACCACCTGAAAAAAAAAAAAAAAAAATCAAATGGCCATGGATGTGAGGGTTTATTTCTGAACTCTCGATTTTATTTCATTAGTCTGTAAGTATGTTCTTATATCAGTACCATGCTGTTGTGATTAATGTAGCTTTACAATAAGTTTGCAAATTGGACTGTGTCAGTCTTCCAACTTTGTTGTTCTTTTTGAGAAGGTTTTGGCTCTTCAGGGCAGTTTCTCCTTCCATGTAAATTTGGTAAGTGACTTTTTCATTTCTGCAAAGAAGACAGTTGGAATTCTGACTGAGACTGCATTGAATCTGTAAACTGATTTGTGTAGACTGACATCTTAACAATATTTAATCTTCTAATTCATGAGCATGGAATATCCTTCCATTTACTTAGGTCTTCTTTCATTTATTTTACCAATGTTTTGCGGTTTTCATTTTCTCTTACTTGCTAGATGAGTTTTATCCTTTATATATCATGAATAACAGGTTGGAGTGTAAGCCCTTTTGCCAGTCTGGTTTCACTTGCACTCTAATTTTCAGAAATTTTGGAAATTATAGGCAAATGAACAGTACCTGGTTTCAAATACAGACATGTTATGTTCATGGAGAATTTGGGAGGGGGAATCAATTAAATGTGTGAAATACAATCATCATTTTACACCAATGATTCTTTGTGGATATTTTAATGAGAAGTTGGAAAAGACTAGTGGTAACTCAAAGGTCAGTTGAGGAAACATGTTAACTCTTTTTCTCTACTTTCTACCATCCTCCATGTACAGAAGAGAGTAGTACTGCAAGGATTTATTTTCCCACTGAAACTTTCCTTATAAAATGGAAATGATTACAGACAGTTTTGAATAATATTTTTCCCTCAGTTGCATAAATCATACAAGCCAGAACTCATTTTCAGCTGATGTCCTTCTTTGTTTTCCTGGCAGTTTGGAAAAGAAATGGTTTTCAACAAATCACCCATGGATGAGAGCCTCCCTATGGAAAAAAGTAGTTTTTCAACTATTGGAACATTTTCTCAACTCCTGCATTTCTAAGAATATCTGCCAAAGCCACTGAAATAAAAAACTCTTCCTCAAAACCCTGTGGAGTTGTTTGGCATCTAATTGTTGAAGAGGAAATGTCTGAGACCATCCAAAGTTTTGTTCTCTTGCAAATAAATTTTTACTGAATAGTTGCAGGTTTCCCCCCCTACTTATTACATCTTCCCTTCTCACAATGTTGCAGCTCCTCTTACCCAAGCAGACACAACAGAAATAGAATATGTGACATCTGATGGCCTAGGGGCTATATTTTAGCATAACCTAAGTTCAAATCTAGATTTCACACTCTACTAGCCATAGTATCCTTGGACAGATTTGTCAAACACTTGGACCTCAGTTTCCTTATACACAAAATGAGGATAATAATGTGTTAGTGGTAAGATCATTGATGAGAGTACATGGGAATAAATGAAAAAAGAATATGTAAATTCTGGCACATAAGGAGAATATAACAAATAGAATGAATTGTTTTTACTGTTCTGATATCCTCACCAACACCAACACCACTACCAGCAGCATTGTCTTTGGATAGCCCTCCCTCTGTGAAGTGCTTTCTTTCCTTTTCTGTATTCTTGACATTTGTATACAATGCTTATATGGTTTTTTAAAAATAAAATAATAAAGCCATTTTTCTTAACTATAGATTTTTAGGCCCATTCCCAAATATTCTTGATTAATTAAGTCTCTGGAATGAATATTATTTGAAGCTGTCCAGACACGTACTCTCATTCAGTATTGAAAGCACAACATCATTTAAGGGGCAGAGTTGGTATTAGCATCTCTATTTTATAAATATGGAAACTGAGGACAAAGGAAATTGAACCCCAGTTAGAAGACTTAAAATTAAGTAATTTTTTGATGCTGAACTTCAATAACTTCACTAGTATGATGAAATGTGAAACTCTAGACCAGTATGAGGAAATTCCAGATAATGAGAACTCCATAATACATAAAATATGGGAGACAGTCCAGTATGAGGATTAAGAACACATGCTTTGGAATCAGAGTGAAATTTAAATTCTAGCTGTGCCATTCAATTTCTAGCTATGTGATCACTGGGAAGTGATTTAACCTTTTAAGATCTCAGGCTCTTCATCTGAAAATGAGAGTAGCACCTATTTGGGCTCTTGTGAAAAGTGACTGGGATATCATGAGCAAAGCATTTAATACACAGTAAGTATTAATTAAATGGTTTGTTTTTACAAACATTCATTGATGTTTATTTCAAAAAAGAAATTAACACCTTCATTTTCTGCTAATATCTGCCTCAAAGGCACACATGTAGGGAGAAGGAAAGTCCATAGATGATGGAAACTAGTAACCAACTTTAGAAGGCAGGATGTCCATGCTTTAATAGTAGTTTTAATTATTCTTGGGCTGAGAATAACTTATCTGGGGCTCTTCTTATTTAAGTTGGCCTTTAGTCAGTCTCTTTGCATCTGACATCCTCTAATATTATAATACTGACAGGTCATTCATCAGTATATTATATATGAGTCATTTTTAAGAATTCCTAAGTAGTTGCTATGCCTTTTCTTTTTTTTAAAAAGTAATCATTTGTATTGACATAGCCAAAGAAGCACAAACTGCCTATAACAGGATCACCAATGATAAAAAAATATAAAGGTTTCAGGGTCCCACTCCAGCTGCTATGCCTTTTAAGATATTCTTTATGGGTTGTAGTTTTCTTGATCATTGTTACTGAATAAGATTTTTCTTCCTGCTCATTTGAAACATTTCACCATATTCTTCACTAGGCTCCCAGGTGCTGAGAAGGAAGAAAGACTTTCTTGATAAGAGGAAAGGAATGTTTTTCTGACACAGGGAAGCAGGGCTTTAAGACACATAGAGAAGTTAGGCACAGAGCAAATAGCAAGAAGCAAGAAAGGACAACCAATTTACACAAAATTGCTTCTTTTCTTTTTAAATGACTATGAATTTACATCATATTAGAAACAGCCACCATAGTCAAATGTGTTTTATTTAAAGAAAAAATGATATGCTTTTTATACATCTGACATGATTCAAGCTGTTTCTCCATGTCATTGGGCGTCAACAAACTTTGCTGCCAGGTCACTCGGCAGCTCTGTCCCATGCTTTGAATTAACCATACAGGATGAAAGTCACAGAAAACCAAGCAGCAGCTTAATCACAGTGTTATGCTTATAACAGTCTGCAGGTAGAAGTTCCAGATTTGGTGTAGTGGCTCAACAATTTGATCGAGTTTTTGGGCTTTACTTTTTCTACTCTGCCATCCTCAGCACTTTTTGTTGTCCTCATGCTTGTCATCTCATAGTTGCAAGACAGTTGCTTCAGTTCCAGTCCTGCTTCGTGACAATAAAATAAGAAAGAGAAAGAAAACCCTTCACATGTTTGGCTCTTTCAGCAGTAAACAAAAGTTTTCCTGGAAGCCTTGTCAACAGGTTGTCCCTATAACTCTGACCAGAACCTGGTAACGTAGCCAACTCCAGCTATAAGAAACTCTTGGAAAGTGAGTATTATGCAGAAGTGCATGAGATTACTCTGACTTAAAGATCACAATTCATCTTCGGGGCTTGGCATACTGTTTCCTGTAACAAAATCAGGGTTCTGCTTATTAAAAAGGAAAGAGGTCATGGCAGTTAATAGAATTTGCTGTATTGCATTTCCCAGTGCTCTTTTTTCTGCATGTTGAGCTGCACTTTCCACTTTTGATATCCCAAAATTTATGTATGGAATCAAGTTCTGGGGAGTAAAGATGGAAAAGGGCAGCTGGAAAGTTACAGGATTGTATGTATCTCCTATAATATTTAGGAATAAGGGGACTAATTGTTATAAGCATATCATTGTACATAAGCTGCTGCTTGGTTTTCTGTGACTTGCATCCTGGATGGTTGAGTCAAGGTTTGGGACAGGGGAGCTCATGAGTTTAGAGTATCAACTCCAATTTGTTAGACACAGAATCTATGATGTGGAGAATGGGAAGTATTCTACTTCATGGAAATATTCCTAAAGGCAATCCAACTCCCCTTGCTCTGGCCACACTACTACACTGAGCATTCTCCTCTTTCCTGGGCCTCTCTCAAAGAAGGAGATCCCTCTTAAGCAAGACAGACCAGGCCTGTCTTGTCACCACCCACCCCCAGGACCATGGGACCAGAGGAAGAACCATTATAATGATGGGTAGAAGTATAGAGTATATTCCAAGAAAGAGAAAAACTCAAAGCTAGGAATCCCAAGAAACTGAATCCAAAGAGAAAATGCCAAGTGGAAACCCAATATTTTAAACCCTTTTGATCATCTGTCCCAAAAGTTTGATTCAGTTGTATGGCCATTAATATCCTTGCTCTTAATCTATCCACATAAGCTCTCCTCTTTGGGGATGGCAGTATTCTTGTCCTAGGGAATACTGAGTAGGCTTCCCTGGAGTACACATTATAAGCGAAAAGCTAGTGTGGTGAATATGTAACAAGAGCAAGGGGAACTAAATGGACTTTAGGAATATTTTTATGAAGTTGAGTAATTCCCAGTCTCCAGATTTTGTATCTAGCAAATTGGGAATGACTGTCTAAATTCATGATGCCCTCATTCCCAATGAACATAAGAGATAGATACAAATCCTAATTTTATTTTAAAATTAAAATTTAATTTTTTTCTAGATTGTGAGGCCCATGAATGTCATTAAACTGCCTTTATTATAACAAATTTTTGAAATAATAACTTCCAAATTTTCCTTCTAAAATACATATTTTTACATTAACATTTTAGGCTGCTTTTAATAGTTATTTAATAGTAACAGCCATCATTTTGTGAGCAATCAGGTATGCTAACTTATTTGACTTTACTATTAATCTATATTTATATTCATGCTGCATGGGTCTGGATTAGGTAGTACCACAAATGACAGAAAACACGAAGTAACTGGTCAAACAAGTTAGAAATTTATTTCCTCCTCTTGTAACAAGTCTGGGGCTGGTAAGACAGTTCCACAACCAGTAGGGACTCAGGTTTCCAGCTCTGCTGGCTCCAACATGTGGCTTGTACATCGTGGTCCATGATGCTGATCAAGTTTCAGATACCTAATTGCATTCTAGCCAGTAAGAAAAAGGACAGTACCAGAAGATGGACATATTTCTGCTTACATTCCATCGTCAGGAATTAGTCACAGCCTTACCAAGCTGCAAGGGAGGCTAGAAAATGTAGTCTTTGTTCTGGATAGCTATGTCTTATGGTCTACAGAAGGGACAAACAACCATTGGTAGATGATGAGCAGTCTCTACTTAACACAGTCAATTATAACCTTTGGTCTCCTTCAATACCTCTTCCTGACTTTACTCTTAGGTTTTGTGTTTTGTTTTGTTTTCTAGTTTGTTTTTGTAACATAGGTTTATTAAGATATAATTCACGTATTGTTCTAGTTTGCTAGCTGCTGGAATGCACCACACCAGAGATGGATTGGCTTTCAACAAAAGGGGATTTATTTAGTTAACATATAGTTCTTCAGAGGAAAGGCACTAACTTTCAACTGAGGTTTTTTCTTACGTGGGAAGGCACAAGGTAATCTCTGCTGGCCTTCTCTCCAGGCCTCTGGGTTCCATCAACTTTCCCCAGGGTGATTTCTTTCTGCATCTCCAAAGGCCTAGGCTGAGGTGCGAGTGCTGAGATGAGGTATGCTGAGCTGGGGCTGTGCTACGTTGAGCTCTCTCATTTAAGCACCAGCCAATTAAATCAAACATCATTCATTGCAGCAGGTATGTCTCCTAGGCGACTGTGGACGTAATCAGCAACAGATGAGGTTCACATGCCATTGGCTCATGTCCACAGCAACAAAACTAGCCACCTTCACCTGGCCAAGTTGACAACTGAATCTAACTACCACACAAACATATAATTTGCTTACTTAAAAAGAGTACTATTCATTTGGTTCTTATTGTACAATCATTACTACAATCAATTTTTAAATATTTTCATCACCCCCCACCACCAAATAAACCCTATCCCTATTAGCAGTCACTGTCCTTTCACCTTCTCTCCCACCCCAAGCCCTAGCCAGTCATTTATCTGCTGTCTGTCTTTCTGGATTTGCCTCTTCTATGGAATCATACATTGTATGACTTTTTGTGCCTGGCTTTTTTCATTCAGTAAAATGTTTTTAGGTTCATCCATGTTGTAGCATATGTCAGTACTTTATTTCTTTTTATAGGCAAATGATATTCCACTTACATGGAGTTACCACATTGTATATATCCATTCATCAGCTGATGAACATTTGGGTTGTTTCCAATTTTTGGTTACTATGAGTAATGCTGCTGTGTATTCACACACAAGTTTTTATGTGGACCTATGCTTTCATTTCTCCTCAGTATATACCTAGTGGAGGAATTGTTGGGTCACATAACTCTGTATTTCACTTGAAAAACTGCCAAACTGTTTTCCAAAGTGGCTGTACCATTTTACATTCACACCAACAATGTACAAAGGTTTCAGTTTCTCCATTTTCTCGCCAACACCTGTTATTTTCTAGCCACCCTAGTGGGTGTGGAGTGGTATCCCATTGTGGTTTTGATTTGCATTTTTCTATGACTAATGACACTGAATCTTCTCACGTGCTTACAGGCTGTCTGCAAATCTTCTTTGGAGAAATGTCTATCAAAATCCTTTGCTGATTTTTAATTTGGGTTGTCTTTTTATTGTTGGATATGTATGTTTTCATTTCTCTTGGGTATATACCTGGGAGTGGAATTGCTGGGCCATAGGACAACTCTATATTTAACTGAGGAACTGCCAGGCTTTTCCAAGGCAGCTGCAATGCACAATTTTACATTCCTACTAGTAGAGTAAGTGGGTTCCAATATTTTCACATCCTCACCAATACTTGTTATATCATTGCTATTATAGCCATCCTAGTGTGTATGAAGTGATACTTTATTGTGCAGTGGTTTGAACTACATTTCTTTGATTGCTGATTGTCTTAGTTTGCCAGGTTGCTACGACAAATACCATACCATGGTTGGCTTTATTTATTGGCTCATGGCTTAGAAGGTTAGAAGTCCAAAATTAAGGTGTCAGCAAGGCCCTGCTTTCTCCCCAAAGTCTGTAGTGCTCAGGTGGTGGCCTGAAGCAATCTGTGGGGTTCCTTCTTTCATATGGAAATCTCTCTTCCCTTGTGTTTGCTTTGCCAGTTTCCTGCTGACTTCTGGTTTCTCTGACAACTCTTTATAAGGCTTCCAGTTATATGGATTAAGAACACCCAGATTCATTTGGGTCACACCGTAACTAAAAATAACATATTCAAAAGGTCTTCTTTACAATGAGTTCCCACCCACAGGAAAGCAAGATTAAGGACATCATTTTGAGGGGTTACATAATTTTATCTATCACACTGATGGCTGAACATCTTTTCACATGCTTATTCGCTATTTGTCCATCTTCCTTGGACAAAGGAAGATCCTTTGCCTATCCTAAGGCTTTGAAAATGATTTTATTTTTACACACGTATTTCTGTGTCAACTGATTACATCCTGCATACTAGGTTGGGTTTTTCTCCCCTCCACTCCTAGAAAATGCTGAGTATTTGTCTATTGTGGAAAATTCAATAAACCTTTGAAAGCATTTGCATCCACTTAGAAGTCGTTTTACACAGTATAAATTGCATATTTTATCCTGAAAGGCTTTTTAAGGAGAAATAAGGTTGAAAGCAAAGAGAAGCCAACTTAGAGGACAAGGTGGGACTAGAGTACAGCTCAGTTTTCAGCTGAATGCAGAAACATTAAGGGAATACAAGAAGCCACTATCTAGGCTCTTAAAAGTTATAATGTTAGTTTTGGAAGACAAGGCACAATGCTTTACTTTTGACTGTTTAGAATCATGTCTAATAAAAGTGATAACTGTAGTTAAAGACCACATTAACATAAAAACCTGAAGGATACAATTTAACTTTCAATAATTATGGGATGAAGTGTTTAGCTAAAAATAATACTTTTCTCTAGATCTCTTTCCCAACACAATATTGTATGGAAAAAAAGATAATTAAAAAAGAAACCTACAAAATATCTTTATCTTGCTTGAAGTGCAAAATCCAAAGTCAAAATAAATATTATATATAATTGTGGTGCCCTTCACCATTTTATTAGTGAAGATGCTACAGGCAGAATGAGAGAAAAGAAAAGACAATATAATGAGATAGAAAAAAATCCTGGCCTGGATGTCTGCAGAGTTCGATCACTTAGAATAAATAATTTAATCTCTCTAAACCTCAGTTTCTGAATCTATGGAATGAAGGTGTCAAAGCTATCAGGATGTTTAAGGCCCATCTCTAAAAGTCCTACTAATCTACAAAGACTAAAAAGCACAGAGCTTGTCCATGGTATTTCCTAAGAAATCTGTCCAGGAAAAATAAGTCTTATAAAGCAAGAAAATTCCAAACCAGAAAGTATGATTTGCCTTAGGATAAGTACAAGTTGTCAATGTGCATATATTCCAGTTCCCCAAATACAGTTTGTTTGTTTTGGCTTTGTTGTGTGTGCATGAGTGTGTGTGTGTGTGTGTATAAGTAAGGCTAGCATTTTCAAGGTTTTCATGGCATTTTGCAAAATGGGTTGTGTTCAAAATGTTTGGAAAACAGTGGGTTACACAAAGTTATAGTAGAATCTTTTAGTTGCTTACCCCAAATCCATTCATTATTTCTTCCTTAGTTTAAAATTACTTTGATTGGGGGCAGCAATTGCCTAAATCCACAGTGATCGATTGTGACTGGCCTAAGATAATCATCGCAATCCTATTCTCAGCTTCCAATGCAGCTACCGGTGGACAAATCACAGAGTTCTGGCCAATGAGACCCGAGTGGAAGTTTGCTTGGGATTAGAGGTAGGCGGAGTCCTAGGATGACCTTGGAACCTCTTGCTGAAATAGCATTATCCCTCAACTGTGTCCCCTACCCAAATATAGACTCTGTATGTATCCTTGAGGGAAAAGGAATGAGACATCAGTCCTGAGAATTTTGTGTCACTGATCCGAGGTCAGTCAGGTGGTACTTATGGACTCATTATATATAAAAACAAACAAACAAAAAAAACACTTCTGCTTAAGCCATACAAGGTTTTGGTTCATTGACACTAACTGTTTACCCCATACAAAATTCCTCAGAGGGAATTATGATGCTCCAACAGTGGCATATGATCCGATATGTTTTCTCAAGTGAATCTGGTATAGAACGCTCTTCTTTTCAGAATTATCTTCAGGGATTACTCTTCAGGTGTGTATGTTTTGTGACACCCATAAAACATTTACTCTGACTAAATAAAAACCTATGCATTTATTCATATATTGGGTTATACCTTGCCACCATTTTGGGAAAGGATCCAAAACGAAAGAAAAAGAGGTATGTATCTTTTAAATACATAGTCTATCATCAGCCTGGAGAACTTGGAAATTCACATTTCCTGAGTATATGAAATACTTGTTAACCAATATTTTAGACATAATTGTGTTGTCAAGTAGATAGTGGAATCCAGTGATTTTTGATTCTGCATATCAAAATCACCAGGGTACTTTAAAAAGAAAATTGCAGGCCTCTCTCCATCCACCCACCTCACTTCTGATTCAGTAGGTCTGGATGAGGCCCAGACACCTGTAACTTTTAAAAGCTCTACAGATGATTCTGATGACTGCCAAGTTGAAATACTGTACTTTATGAAACAAAGGCGTGGAGACTCTTTAATATGCTTAGGTGAATAAGGCCGTACGGCATGGTGGAAAGAACACTATAATTGTTATCAGGAGTTTTGGTCCTGGTTCTGGCATTTGCCAGCTAGTTGACTTTGAGCAGCTCACTCAAAATTCTTTGAACCTTAATATATCAGTCTTAAAGAGGATAACTTTTGCTGTTGATGTAAAGATCACATCAAATATTTATAAAAGAACGTGGAGAATTATAAGGAATTTGAACTTTTAACACATTATTTAATGCTGTTTTCTCTTCCCAGGGTATTTGTTCCCTTCCTTGCCTGCTGGAAAAATCAACCCTTCCTTCAACTAAGTTATCAAGTTTAAACGTCTTAAGTCATTCTCAGAACCCAATGTTACCTCACCTCGGTTTCTGCAGGACTTCCTACATTACCACTATCACACTATCTCAGAAACTTGACTGTTCCCCATTTGATACATCTGAAGCTCCTACAGAATAAGGAGCATCTTTCAGAATTCAGAGCATTCGTCGCAATATCCTCCGTGCCTAGCAACAGAGCTGAGGCGAACCAAAATGGCCACCACCCCACCATTGAAATAGACAGAAATTAGTCTTATAAAGCACAGCTACCTTCTTTTCTTCTTTCTTTTTATAATCTGAGTCATTTCTTCAATGTACTTTAACTTGTGGAACCCCAAGATGAAAAACTAGTTATCCCAACACTAATGACAGGGGTAACTTTTTAGTGCCTGGCTACCCATTCCAGATATATCATTTAATTTTCTCGACCACCTTATAAAATCTATACTATTATCATCCTCGTTGTATAGCTAGAAAACTGAGGTTCCGGGGGGTTATGTAATTTGCTCTCAGCAAGGACACGCGAGTAGGAGGTGGGACCAGGACTGAATACACGGATCTCACTGCAGAGCATGAAATCTTAACCACTACACACACGGCACTACCTTCTTGATCTCAAGATTTTCTGGAGACTCAGGTTCCTTTGGTGTGTCCTCCCATTTGGTGGTAAATACGGTAAAGCTGTAACTGCACCGCTGATCAGAAGCGGAGGCATCATCACCAGAACTTGGCGCTTCGGTCCCCAGGAAGTGTCCTAAATGAAACTTCGAATAACCCGCGAGCAGCCCGTCAAGCCCTGCCCAGAGGATCGGATCGGTCTAGAGGACGCCAAGAGATCACTCTGTGGGACTGTCAGCCTCTGGCAGCTGGAGGCAACTCTTTCTTCGAGAGGACGTAACCAGACCGTGCTTCCCGTTTTTTCGAAGGTACCACAGGGCTGCATCCCTTCATTCAATCCAGGACCTTTCGGCCTTTCTCACCCTAGTCACTTCTTCCCACGCCTCGCCTGCCGGAAGTGACGAAACGGAAGCGCCTCCCCTCACGCTGGGGGCGGGGAAGGGACATGGCGGCGCCCAGTAGCCGGTAAGGCTAGAGGACACCTGGATCCCGGGGAGCGGCCAGACGCGTGCATTATGGCCGCATCCCCCCACGCTCTTTCCTCACGCCTCCTGACAGGTACTGCACCCGCCTCGGGCACGACCTCGGGAAAATTCTCTTCTTTTCCCCACGTGCAAGGTCGGGGTTCCGGCTCGCTGCGACCTTGGGAGCCCTTGGCCAAGTCGGCTGTGTGAATGGTAGTGGGCAGTGACAGCTGGGTAGTTTAGAGCAAAGATTCAACGGAGCTAGGGTTCATTCTTGCATTGTAGTGATCTTTACCATCCTTATCATCTCCTCTGGACCCCACCCCTGGGGTGGGGGCGGTGTCTGGGGCTTTTTTTTTTTTTTTTTAGCTTTTCAGGGAGTGGAGATTGGAGGATAAAGGGCAGGGATTCTGTTTAGGGCTCCGCAAGCCAGCTAGGTTATGAGTACTCAGTTCCTAGCTACCGGCCTGTAATGCAGTGCGAAGCGCCTTGTTCCCACTCAGAAGCCTTTTTCCAATATAAGGGGTCACGAAGACAACGTTGATAACAATGATAAAGACTGCACAGGGGACCATAATATTTGCTTCTGATACAATCTCCCTATTTGAAGGGGCCTGTGACGATTGTATGAAAGAAGCTTGAATGCTCTTTCTTGGCACTTTGTATTGCTGACTTCTCATCTGTCACATCTTAGCTCAAATGTCCCCTTTTCAGAGAGGCCTAACCTGACCACCCTATCTAAAGTAAGATTTCCTTGCCCTTTTCCTTCTCACATCACCTTATTCCTTTCTTTCATCATGGTTAGCACAGTCTGTAATTGTCTATTTATATACCTGTTTATTATCTGCTTCTCTGGACTCGAATATCAACTTTGTGAAGACAAGGATATTGTCCTTCTGATTTGCCTCTGTATTCTCAGTGCCCAGAACAGTTGCTGGTACATTGTTGACTCTCAATAATTATTTATGAATGAGTGAAATTTGCCATCGTGGGATGGAGAGATATTAATGAGGAGATTGGAGATTATTTTGCTTCCAGGGTTTTAGGATGATAAGTATTGGCCGCAAGTGGAATGTGTTGCTGGTGATTCAGAATTGAAAACCAGATCGGAAAAGCCAGGGACTCCCTTTAGATAACTAACGAGAGTTAATTATACTCTTTTAGTTTTGTGTATATTTGAAAGCTTCCAGAATAAAACATTTTTTAAAAAAGGTCTGTGATTCTTTGTGAATCACTTCTTTATTTTCTCTCATCCCTGACTTACTCTTTGATCTTAACCGTGGCACTTACTGTCCGAAGGCTCATTCTTTCTTAGTGCTTCAATTATTGCATCTATATGGAGGTCTCTCCAATGTGTATCGCTCAGACTAGGTTCGTTTCTGCCTCTCAATTCTGTGTTTTCAACTGCTTATAAGACCATTCCATTCAAATGCTCTGAATTCTCCAGTTCCATTAGATGATCTGTGTGTAGCCTAGATGGTTAATTGCTGCATCATCTGTGCAATGGTGATGTAGAAGAAATTAATATCAATAGCTGTGCTTCTTGAGCTGTGAATATCATAATCACCAAAAAAATCTCCTAATAAATGGTCTGTATGACTTAGTGCGATTCACTTGTAAACTGCACTAAGAGAGCTTGATGGGGGATGCAACATGGGAAGGAATAGCAGAGAAAGGTAAGCTAAGACTATATTAGGTAGTCTTATAGTAGCTGTGTCTGATTTTGCTTCTAAAAGTTAAAAATATTTATAGGCATAAAATAATTTCAGGATTTTTCAGTTACTTATCTATTCACCTAATTTTAAAAACCCCACAATAATGACTCAGAAATGATGGTGAATAGTGGATATGGTCATATGTTTCAAGAATGTTAATATATCTTTTAAGCCCTGTATTGCTTCAAACCTACATCTGTTTATGTAGTGTTAAAATGTCTTTCAGTTTCTAAGCTCTGATACATAGAAATGTGACATGTTTTGATTAAATGAAATATTTTCATCATTTATAAATGCAGTTGCCTACCTATTTTTTGTTTTTTTTTTTCTTAGCTATGTTGTGAAATCTCAGATTGACTTACTTAGTCTTGAGAAATTTTTTTCTAAGATGGTTCTTTCCCTCCCAGCCTCATGTATTTGCCATTGGGACCAAATAAACTAAAAGTAGGTTCTGAAAGAAAGGCTCAGAATACTAAAACCTTGGTGGGCTTCTAGACATTTTCTTTGAATATTGAAATCCTAATATCTCAAAGCGCAGTGTTAAGGTAAGAAAGGAAATATACAAACCATTTTAAAAAGTTAAATCTCAGAGGACACTTGTGACCATTTACAGTGATTTACATTTCTAAAATTTCAAAGGAAATTTTTTTTAGAAAGTCACCTTTTCACCTATAGTCTGAGCAGGCAAACACATATTCATGCATTTGAAAGATAAAAGCATTTCATAATTAACTTGAGGTTTGAGAATGATTTCCTTGAAGAAGTGATTTATCTCCATTCTAAGATAATTCTCATGGACTTCACGGGACAGTGATGATTCTTATCACAGGCCAAGTAAGCTGTGTGTGCTATACAGTCGTTATAACAGCCAAAAGCACTCTGATACCCGTGGTAGCAAAGATGAATAAAGGAGAGGCTGCGCCACCAAAGAGCTAAAAAATATGGTGGTGGAAACAATTTCCATTAAAAAGGGCCATAAAAATGGTATAAAGTGATTGAGTAGTAGAAAGAAGCTTTGAAAATTTAATAGGCAGAGAGTGGAGGTAAGATTTGGCAAGCAAGGAAGCAAGGAGAACAGAGATGAACAGAAGTGCGAAAATATGTGGTGTGTTTAGTGGGCATAATAAGGCATCACTACGCCAAGTTATGTATATATGATTGGGCAAGTAGCCTGATATATTCTAGACTTCAAGAAGAAAGCTATTGACTTTGTGGAGGTTAGATTGGAGAGGAAAAGAAATTGCAGAAGGCAGGACAACTAGTTTGAATACTGCTGATACCAAAGTCCAAATGCAAGATGGTAAAGGTTTGTATCAGGAGGAATGAAAAGAAGTGGTCACGTTTGACCTGTATTTCGGAGTTGACAGACCTGATCATTTTTAAACAATATAGAAGGAGGGGTTAATGATGTTCCTGAAAAACATAAATAGGTAATAGTTTTATCTGCAGTAGGGAGCTGAGTAAAGGTAAGAGTGAGAATAAAGTGTTGGTAAATATATACTACAACCCATTCATGTGGAGATACCAATAAAACAATTAGATATAGGCAGATGACTCTAGAGTTAACTCTAGATTGGAAATTATCCTGTAAATGTGTTTGTTCAGGGACAAAAATGCAGTGATTAGAACAGTGGGAATACAAATTCCTGAAAGTGGCAAGAGGAGCTATTACAAGAAACTGAGACGTGATGAGAGGGGAAGAAGGAAAACCAGGAAGCTTCACTATCTTGGAAGTCTTGGGAGGAGAGACTTTAACAAAGAAAGAGAGGGTCTCTGGTGACCTCATAGGGTTGAATTTAATGAGGTCTGTGATGGAAATAATTGGATTTATGATATTTGGGCGATCTATGGAATGTATAAAAGCCAAATTTGAAACAACAAAAATAGTGTACTCTTAACTTGATTGTCATACTTTATTGAGAACTGTTACCTTTGCATTTTAGTTGTATTTCTCCACATGGCCAACATGTTAAGCTGAAATATGTCTTTTAACTTACTGTTATTTATTAAGAAAAATTGTGCTTTTCATTTTCTGTTTTTTTAAAATGACTGAATTGATTCTTATGTTTTCTTAAAAAGATCTCCACTACAGTTGGTCATTTCAGCAAAGAAAAGCAAAGTGATCCCAAAATGAAAATTTCCCCTAGCCTTGCTGAGTGAGTAGGAGTTCATAAATCTTATTTATTCACAAGTCTTAATTAGATAATTTCAAACTTCTAACCATTCACCCACTGAGTGCTTAAAGTGATGGCTGGTTTTGCTTCTTGGTAGGATACAGTCATCTTTCGGTGAGAAGCACTTATCATTTTAACATTTTTTTCTCCTCTCTCTCTATCCTAGGTTGGGTCGGAGGATATGTTTGGTATCTCGAAAGAAGAGTTTTGCAGGAATCCCCTCACAAGTTTATGCATCTTTTCAGGAACGTCAGTAATCAGCGGATAACATATCAGCACTTTAGCTTCCTCAGGCGCATGGTATGTTTAGAAGGCCATCCTTATTCTGCTTGTCTCTGTGTGCTCTTGCTTTCTTTGTATGAGGGATTCTCAGAAATTCCTATTATAAGAAAAGTTTTAAGAAGTACCCTTTGAAAAGGCCTTTTATCTAGTGTGCTCTTAAATTTACCCAAAACTTTATTCTCTTGTTTTGATTATTCTTAATCAAAACCAGAATAATATTGGTGTTTGAGGCTAAAACTATGATCCTGAACTTATTGATTAATTTTGGAGAAAGATTGAAAACTTCTGGCATATTTCAAGTAGGCTAAAATCAGGAAAAGCTGAACTGTTATGTATGTCTTTTTAAAAATTCTTTAAAGTTATATGAATACATCAGTAATACAAAAATCTTGCTTTAACAGTATGACCCTCTTATTTTCTATCATCAGCAGTATATTTAAAAAGCCTTTTGAACACATGCATTTCTGAGTAGACTCAAACAAATTTTGAGCTTTTGTAATTTGCTAGTATTTTATAGTGGGCACTGATAATACACTTCAGTCCTCTTATAGGGCCTTATGCTATTGTGGGCAACATGATAGCTTACTCTTAATTACCAGTGAGGGTATTTGCCATCTTCTAAAGAGGGAAGGATTGTAGAATGGAGAAAGGATAGTTAAAAGCTCACAGTTTTGGTACAAGCCTGAAAGAGCAGCAAATTCATCATCTAAAATCTTACTTAACACTTCCCTTACTTTTTTTTTTTTTTAACTTAAAATAGCCTATCTTAATAAAACTCAATAATATTTTGATAAGACATTTACATTTCTAAAAATGTTCAGACTTTTAAAGTTGGGAGTTAAGGATGATGGCTATTTAGAAGAGAAACTCAAGTAACTATAATGCCATGTTCATGTAAACAGGACTCTGAATTCATCCATAAGTTTGTAATTCTTATCTAAGACTGGCTTATGTTATTTCAAGCTTTTGTGATGGAATGGAAAAGGCACTTAACTAGTGAGTAGGACAGGTGGGCCCTAGTCCCAGGGCCACCCATTACTGGTTGCTACCTCTTGGCTGTCAGTTAATTTCTGGGCCTTGGTTTCCTCATCTGTAAATTAGGGAGAAAGAGATACTAATAATTATCTGTCTTTGACAGTTGTTGAGAAGATTAAATGAGACAGACATTATATCAACTATAAAGTGCCTTTAAAACTAAAAAAATGACTCACATGTTAGTAGCTGTCATTAATTTTGCTAGTAAGTGGTAGCGACTGCCTCAAGACCCATGTTCTTCCTACATGCCACACTGCTGTAAAGTAATTTGGTTCCTGGATCGGGCCCTACTATGGAGCCCCCTACATCATTTGCCTCAGAGAATGGCAAAGACTACAGGCGACAGGTGTGGGCTTGGGTCTTGACTATAGAATACTTTTTCATTGTGTTTGGAGTTTTCAACCTTCAGTTTCTGATACTGCATTAGGGAGAATTCTCGAGGAGGTGAATAAGAAGTAAATTTATCTTTCTTTCAAGGAATTTAAAGTCCTGGAGTTTTCTAAAACATAGAATTTGAAAACCCGCTGAGGCATTAATTATAGTCTCTGTATACCTAGTATAGTGATTCTCATGTAACAAACACTATAAATACTGCTGAACTAACTCGTATTAAAGTTACAGGAAAATCTGTCTCAGGTACACTAAAAGTTGAACTAATGGATAGTCCTACTAAACAACCATTTAAGAGCGTTTGGGACCTGATTTCATAGTAACATGTGCTTTTTTGTATAGTATGTCACACGACTGAACAGAAGCCTCGACCAGCAAGTCAAACCTAAGCCAGAACCTGTGGTACCTCCTTTCTTTGAAAAAGCATCTTCGGGTCAAGCCAAAGCAGAAATATATAAAATGAGACCTCTTTCATCCCCTGACCTATCTTTGTCGCAAAAACCAAATGAAAAGGAATTTCTAGAACTAGAATCTGCCTCAATAATTGAAGCCCCAGTAGAAGTAGGAAAAGAAACAAAAGATGAAAAGCAATGGAAAGAGATGAAGCTGCAGGTGGATGATTTGCCAGGAATTTTGGCTCGATTATCCAAAATCAAGCTCACAGGTATTTTTGTTTCTTTTTGGTATAGGTACTGCTTACTTGAAACATTGTTTTTAGTTAAATACGAAATTAATTTTACTGCTTCAAAAGGGATGTTTTGAAACTGAAGATCCTTTCTTAGTATTTTTCCTCTCTTCGATTTAATTTGGATTTGAAACCAAATTGTCTGAGTTCTGTTTACACAGAATTGTAAATGGTATTACACTATAAGTATAGTACTAAATATAGTCTCTTTTATTTGCAATTAAACTAGAATATTAATCCTGCTTATTTCTTTGTCTTTTGTGCTTGTAGACCTACTATACTTCAAATAGGCAATAAGACAATGAGTTCTTTCTCAATGTTATTGAGTATGGAGAAATGAAGAGGTGAGACAGACTTTTGAGAGTAATGAAAGATGAAAGAAAGAGTGGTTTTGTTTGTATGTTTATTTGTGTGTTTCTAAAGAGAGTTGAGCCTAAAACTAGTCATCTTCTTTCTTCAATGACCAAATTCACTTAGCGAAAATCTTTTTCTTAGGGTGATGAATTGAAGGAAATTTCACAAAGGAGCTGAAGAGTCTTTGTTAAGACTTATGCAGCATAACTCTAAAACAGTGAGACTAGCTCCAGATGTAATACTTGAAAATAAGTCTGGGTGCTTTATGGCAGCTGAACAAGGAATCTTCTCATTTGTAAAGAAGTTATCGTTTGTCATTTACACAAGTGGTCTGAGTGTTGCATTGTTGACATGTTAAGAACAGCTATAGATAAGATATGGTCTCAGGGTTGTCACCAAAAAAATGGAGCCTCTCAGTTCACAGGCATCCAGAGTGACCTCCTTCAATAGCAGGAACCTCTTTTGTGTGCCCCCATCATTTAGCATGTCCACTTTAGCATCTCCCTTCCACTCTGCAGATTAGCTCTCCCCTCTTATCACCCAGTTTCTGTCAGTAATGCCAGCAGTCTTCTGTTTTCCCAGATGAGAAACCTTAGAATTATTCTTAACTCTTTGCCTTTATTTCTCCCCTTTATTTCTAATCTAACATCCAACTATCACCAACTGACTCTGGTGATATCTGTAAGATTTGCTCTCTCCCGCCCATTTCTGATGCCACCATCCCAGTTTAAATCCAAAATGTATGAGCCCCTTGGTGATGGCAGCAGCTCCTGTTTCCTTCACCTCTCCAATTCCTGCTGCCTGAGGCTGCCAGACCAACTTTCCCAAAATGTTGCTTTCAGTTTACTAACCTACTCAAAAGTCTAAGATTACTCCCTGTTGCCTCCTGCCTTAACTCTGCCTGATATCAAAGGGAACACTGTAACCTGGAGTGCTCAAATTCTTCCTCAGACATGTCTTTTTCCCCTTTTTCTGTCCCCCACCTTGCCATTTAGGCCAGTCCTTCCACTCCGTGATGCTCATTCCCAGCCTATCTCCATGGGAGACTGGTGTGCCTTTCATATCCATTCAGATCTTGTTCAAGGAATAATAAAAAATCCTTTAAGAACTAAATTGTAAAATGCATTCAAAGCACCCAAAAGCATGCCTGATACCTGGTGGAACTCAAATATTAGTTTCCAAATAATTACAGATAGCTTAACACTTGATTGTCTGTTTAATGTGTGCTATATTTTCCTTAACGGCAAAAATCATGCCATATGCTTGTCCAGTACTTCCACATACGGGGCATGATGCCTACCACATAATCAGCAGTTGGTTTTAAGAGAGAGGTCGACAAACTGAAGTCTTCCAGAGGAGAACAGCCACAGAAAGAAGGAGGGGATATGGAAGCCCTTGGGGAATAGATTGTTTTGCTTGGAAAATAAAATGGAGAACGAAGGCATGATAGTCCTCTTCAAATATCTGTAGCCCAGTTGAAAGGAACAGAGCTGCTAATTTATAGTCCAGAAGGCAGAACTAGGAGATTGCTTGTGCTAACAGGGTGGCCAGGCCTCTCAGTATGGGAGAACTATCATTATGTAAAAATGGGAAGAGAAAGTGGGTCATCTTTTAAGAAAGTTGAAGAGTGGATTCCTGCATTGTACGGTTGGTGGAACTAGATGATTACTACTAAGTCCCCTTTTATTATTCAGAACCTGCCTGCCTGTCCACCTTCAATATTTATTGGGTATCTACCACCCATTGTGCTGGGTGCTGGCAATACAGAGATAACTCACATGTGGTTTCTGTCCTAAAGAAGAATTTGATGGTCTAGTGGGGGTATTTTATACATACACACATAAATAAAGCAATGGTGGTCAGGTACATCTACATTTCAAACCCAGAACTTTCTTAATATTGATGTGATCTTGGGAAATTTACTTAGCTTTAGCATACCTTAATTTCTTCACATGTCAAATAGTTATATACTTATTTCATAGCCTCATTGTGAGGATTAAATGAGATAACACAAGTAAAACACCTATGTGCCTAGCGTGTTGTAGGCACTTAATATATTTTAGCTATTGTTAATAGTATGATTATTGCTATATCCATCATTAAGGGAATTAGCATTGTAGGTGCTATAACAGATGTGTAAAGTAGAGTGGGAACCCAAGCAGTGAGTATTATTTGTACCTGTGGAGGGTTTCAGGTGAATGGGTTTTTATTGGGCAGAGAAGGCAAGGAGGGAATTGTGAAAGGCAGAAGCCTTAGCAAAGGCAGAATGTTTGGTATGTCTTGCCATGTTCAGGAAACTGCAAATAATGTCATATGTCTTGAGTGTTATGTAGGAGAGGCACTTGCTGAGGCTGAAGAGTTAGGCAGGGGCCATAGTGTTGTACATAGATTGGGCTCAAGAGTTTGGCTGTGATACCATTGCAGTAGAAAGTACCTGAAGATTCTTTGGAGAGACGTGTTCATTTTTGCGTTTGGTCTTATCTATTTGTATATGTCTTTTAATTACTGTTAAGTTAGTATAGGCTTACTGGTAAAAAAAAATTCAAGTACTACACAGGCATACATTTTAAACTATAAAATTACCCTTTTCTTCCATTCTAGATAAAAGACCTCTTAAAATGTAGCCTTCTACATGTATATGCACATACAGACATAAAGATATATTTGTATATTTTTCTTTAACAGAAATGGGATTATACCATACATACTATTTTGCAACTTGTCATTTTCTCTTAATAGTATAGCTTTTAATAGTTACCTTACTGCATACTATTCCATTACATAAATCTGCCATCATTTACATAACTAATCCTCTACTGGTAAACATTTAGGTTGTTTCCAGTTTTTTGTTACTAAGAACAATTCTGTGATTAGCTTTTATGTACATAAGTCTTTGTATACATGTGTGAATATATCTGTAGAATAAGTATTTAGAAATGTAACTGCTGGCTTCATATATTTAAATTTTGGGTAGTTGGATCAATTTTTTCCTAAGGTAAAAATGTATAGTTTATACTCTCTTCCATAGCATGTGGGAATCTATTTCCCTGTGTGTTGACTGCTCATGTATAAGATGTCTTTGCCAGTTATGCAGTTCAATAATAGAAAAAAATTTTGTTTGGGTGTTTTAATTTTTTAAGTTTTTGTAAGCTCTTCACGCATAGATAACATAAAAAATTACCATTTCATCCATATGCGCTTATTTTTCCTTTTTTACTTTATTTGTGATGTTTTGTTGTTTTGTTTTCTGTTGCTCCAAGGAAGTTTTTAACTGTTATGCATTCATATTTATCAACCTTTTAAATTTATGACTCTTGGGTTTCACTTCATGCATAGAAAAGTTTTCACATCCTTATGGTTATAAAATTATTCACTTATGTTTTCTCCTGGTACTTCCATATTTTTGTTATATTCTCTGAAGATTTTAGGACCATCTGGAATATATTTCAGCATAAGGAATAGAATTGATTAAGAAAAATGCTGTGATAGCATTATTGCTCTAGGGTCACCTGTTTTTATAAATAAAATTGTATTAAAACAGCCACATCCATTTGTTTTATGGCTCATCTCATGTTATGGTAGCATAATTGAGTAAATGTGACAGAAACCTTATCATCTGGAAAGCCTGAAATATTTACTGTCTGGCCCTTTACAGAAAAAGTTTACCAACCCTGTTCTAGAACATGGCCTAGTAAGAGGCAAGAACGATGGCAAAAAGATCAAGGCAGACTTGGGGTGGAACTAAAGTTGTGTTGAGGAAGGAAAAAGAGAAGGGGGATGGGAAAAATCTTAAGGAAATAAAATGAACAGAACTTGATGCAGCTATGGTCAAGTGAAGGGAGATATAAAATAAAAGATTTAGGACATGTAGTTGAAAAGAGTTTGATACCTTCGGGTATTCTCCACTTCTCCTTATTGTCCAATACCCACCCCAGTTTTTTGAGAGAGTGCAGAGTGTGGTGACCTCTGGAACCAGAGTTCCTTGGTTCAAATCCAGGCTATTAGCTATAATCTCTCAGTGCCTCAGTTTACTCCTCTGTAAACTAGGGATAGTAATAATACCTACTTTGTAGGGTTATTATGATTATTAAATGAGTTAACATTTGAAAACTGCATAAAAATGACTGGTATATGTGTAGAGCTATATACATGTTTCTCAAATCAAAAAATATTTTGTTGCCAGGTTACCCCCTTAGCCATTTGACTTTTCTGCCCCTGCTCAAGAAAAGCTTCTAGGTTCTGGTTGAGTGATGGTGCTGATTCTTAAGAATGTGAACACTGCAGGATAAAGCAGGTTTGAGGGGGAAAAATGAGTTTGGTTTTGGACCCAGGGAATTTGAGCTGCCACTGACAGATCTAGGTGGAGAAGGCCAGTGGGCAGATGGCTGTGAAGGGCTGGCGCTCAGGTACAGCCCTGGGCTGGCAGAACTAGGCTTTTCGGTGTGGAGTTAGCAGCGCAGCTATGGTAGTGAATGGGGTTTCCAAGGCTTGGCTTGTCAAGTGACCAGTGCAGAGAGCCAAGGACAGGATTTGGGGGTATGCTGTATCCCCTTTTGAGAACAGGATAATGTATATAATGGAGGCTGCTGAGGAAATAAGAAGTGATCAGAGGAAAGGATTTTGTCACGGAAGCCAAAAGAGTAGAAATGGTTCAAAAGGAAGTTACCGACACTCTCAAACGCTAGAAGTCTAACTCAGAAGCCTGACTAGGAATTATTTTATTTGGCAGTTAGGAAGTCAGTGTTGTCTGATTGCCAAATTAGTAAGTAGCTATCGGTTTCCTCTTCTTAGAGTCTTAAATGAGCGTCTGTAAAGAATTGGTTTAAAATAATTTCCTAAACTCTGTTCTCATGATGCACATTACATAATGAAGAGAAGAAAGTGTGATATTTGGTTTAAGATCAAATTTATTTCTCTCTTTTTTGGCCACATCTTCCTATTTTTCATACTGGTTGTTGTGCTGTTTTTCCTTTTATGTAGCTTATACAGTTGTACATCAGAATTGACATTCCAGATGCATTTGAAACACACTGTCTGAAATCTTTGCAGCTGATATTTAATTAATACTTTAGTATTACCTGTTGTTGTATCATGAGCATCAGCGCATGGGTTCTCAACTGTCAATATACTAAGGACCACACATGATTAAAGCAGTGATTCCTGGCCCCCTCCCTAAGGATTCGGATCCCGTAGGTCTTGAACAGGACCCAGAGATCCTGCACTTTTTGACAAGCATGCCAGATGGTTCTGATGCAGGTGGTCCTGGACCACACTTCGAGAAAGTGAAGTAGCTAGTCCCAGACCCAGTGGTCTGGCTGGTTATGGAGAGACGTGCTCAGTGAGAGCCTGAGCAGCCGTTACCACCACAAGCAGCAGGAGGAGCTGGCTGGGCAGGCTCTGGACCACACAAGAGAGGTCTGCAAAAGCAAGATGCACTGAGAAAAAAAAGGAGCAGCAGCAGCTTCATCTACAGCCATGGATGGAAAAGTCCTGGGGTAGTAAATTTCCCCTAGAATCATTTTATATATTCCATGCCCCAGGTTTTCTGGCTGAGCTAATTGAATTAAAGTCATTTCCTTCTGCTTATTCCATTTAAAGAGGGAGCCCCCATTGCGTGACCCCTACCTTCCTATGTGACCTTTTGCCTCCCTCTCTGGTTTATTACTTGAATTCACACATCTTGGAATCAGCAGGATTTTTTCTTTAAGAAAATCCCTAGTATCTATAATGATTTCTTTTTGACTATTAACATGATAGCTGAGCAGAAATATCTGGGAGTCACTGATCACTTTCACAGACCTAGTCCTTTCTTTGCCCTTCTTTGTTTATAGCTATAATATACTGAGGATAATTAACTGTAGAATAGGTGAAGGAACATATAGTGATCTTACTAATATTTCATTTGAAGCATATTAGAGGGTAACAGCCTGATGCCTTGGCATTTAAGCCAGGATCTAAGCCAAATGTTTGCTGGTGCTAATGACACTTAAAGATTTTTTTCTATGAAAGGAAGTAAGACTGAGTTTATAAAGAAGGAATGATGTCTTCCTTGGGTTTCTCTTGCCAATTGAGCTATTTACAGTATGTTTTTGGAGTTTGTTGCAAGGACCACACTGGGGTAAAGAAATTTTATTTGGATTAGGATCATAAGAGGCTTTGGTGACTCAGCTGAGTTTATACTTAATATAGGTCAGTAAAAAGCAGAATTTTTTTCCTGAATAACATCTGTGCTGAAAAACTCCAATTTATATTCTGAGACCAGAACACTAAAATAGATTGTTTATTTGAACGTATAGATTATGCTGTGGATGGAACTAATATAAACTAGTCTATCAATATATAGATATGGATTTTTTTTTTCCTAGAGCTGGGAGTGCCACCTTCTATTAAAAGAAAATAATAAGATTGCAGAGTGCAAATTTATTTTAGATTGTATCATTTTTAAAAGCAATTTAATATAATCTTCTACTGTTAGTTGCTTGTATCAAGGGGATTTCCACATTTTTCATAAAAATATTGAGTAGATTGTAATTTTAATTTATATTTTGAAATAATTGCCTTAATAATTAAGTATTCATTGAATGCTATGTAGTTAACTCCTGTGTTTCTTTTTAGAAAATATAGATAAGCAGAAAAGAGGAGTGAATTCCTCATCCAATTCCATCAGAATAATAACCATTTTGAAGATTTGGGTGTATTTCACTTCTGGAATTTTTTTCTATTCTTCCACATTCATATACTTTTTCTTTTTAAATAAATGTAAGAGCATAATGTAGTTGTTTTTTGTAATGTTTAAAGTTTGTATTCTGTGTATATCTTTTTGTGTCACTATGTCTACCCTATAGTTTTGATGACTTTTTTTTTTAATTTTGAAAGTAGTAACCTTTTCCTTAAAACAAAAACACATAATAATATGCAAAAAGTCTACTCCAGGTGAGACAGCAATCACTCTTTTGCGTACTGTGTTTTAACCTTTTTTTTGTGCGCAGTCTGTATTGTAACATAGCACAGCCTCTGGAGTCAGGCTGTCTTGGTTGATTGAAGCCCTGGTCTTCTGTTAATTGACTGTAATCAGGAGCACATTTTTTCAAGTCTCTAAGCCTCAGTTTCTTCCTCCATAAAATGGGGATAATATTGCCTCGTATGATTATTGTGAGGGATATATAAGATAAGGTGGGTAAATACTTTAGTGCCATACTTAGCATATAGCAAACGCACAATAAAGACTAATTACTATTATATTGTATCATAATAATGCATTTATAGATTTTGTTATTTTTGTTTTATAAAAATAGGATGAGATCATATTACACTTTTTTGTTTAGTTAATTATTTATTTCCTAAATATTTTAACAAATATACTTCCTCATCGATACAATTAAATCTGTTTTTTTTTTAAGGTTGCTAGTATTCCATAGTGCAGATATATTGATTTATTGAACCTCTTCTTAATAAATGTATATTTAGATACACTCTACTGTTTTGCTATTAAGCACGATTTCTAATATTATCATACATGTATCCTTGAACACATTTATTTCTGATAGTTAGATCCTTAGAAGTCCACTTTCGTTTTTAATGGATATATAGCATGCCATTGCATAGTTAGACCATAATTTATTTACCATTCTTCTATTTAGGTTGTTTTCAGTTTTTTATTTATTTAATAGTGCTGCAGTGAATATCTATGAAGTTAAATCTATGCTGGTTTTCAGAGGATGAGTATATAAAAGTGACCTTGCTGGGTCAAAGGGTATGCATGCTTTTAGAGCTTTTGATTTTCAGTGACAAATTTCCCTTGAGAAAGATTTTGCCAGTTTGTACTTTACCAGAATGGCTAATTCAATATACCATCACCAATGTGAGATAATAATATATTTTTCTAAATTATTTGATACATGAACGATGGCACTTAGGTTTTTTTAATTTTGCATTTAAGATTACTTATGAGATTTTATATTTTTCACATGTTGATTGGTGATTGTAGTTTTTTTATGAATGGCCTATTTGCCATCAAGCCTTTTCTTCTCTTGTCTTTTTTTGCTTTTAAGATTTAAATATATTTTGAAGATTTGAGCCCAGTAATGTATCTGTTGTAAATGACTTACACCTTACATGATATTTGCTTTATTGTTTTTTAATATGCAAAAGTTATTTTTCTTTTATGTAATCAAGTCTATCAGTCTTTTTCCTTGTAGTTTCTGGTCTTTAAATCATGCATAGGCCCCCCCACAACAAGATTTTGTAAATAATTGTATATATTAAATCTTAAGTTTTTATGATTATACATTTAAAATTTTCATTTATGTGCAGTGTATTTTGGTGAATGGTATAACATGGAAATATAACCATTTTTTAATGTCATTAACCAATTTTTTTAATATCAGTTTTATAAATTTCAGAATTTATGAAGCCATGTCACTGGAAAAATCCAGTCTCCCCAAATTCTGTTAATATTTTAATTGGAATTTCAACATTAATTTTGGGATGAATTGAGATTTTTACCAAATTACAGCATCTTTATTTATCCAAATCTCCTTTGTTTCTTTCTTCAGAGAGCCCATCAAATTGTGGTCATGTTATCTCCTTTTTTATATTCATACCAATTTTTCCATTTTCCTATGTAATTGCTTATTTATTATATACGTTCCAGTTGCTTTTCTTACTGTTGTTTTCCATTTCCTTCTGAAGGATCCTCTGAGATTTGTTCTGTACAGGACTGATTTGATTTTATATGGTCTACTTTGTCTTACTTCTCATGCCTTTTAACATTCTGCCATGGCAGTTTTTGTTTCTGTACACCTTTTCTTAACCGACTCTATTTCATGGGATTTGTTTTTTCTAGTGTACAACTTTTTCTACTCATTCACCTGATATTTATTGAGTACCTGTATGTTCTGAGTACTCTTCTAAGTGTTGTGGCTGCAATTAGGTGAGTTCAACTGATACAGTTCCTGCCCTCATCAGTCTTAATCTTATGGCAAGCATAGATGGTGGTCCATGATGGATCTTTTCTGAAATATATTCAACCTCTTTTTCTTCTGTGCTGCTCTTTTCTTTTGTGTTCTAAAGTGTTTTTTTTTTTTTTTATGAATCTCATATTGACTCATTTTAACTCTCTTCATCTTTATTCATTCCTGAATGAAAAGAAGGTAATTCCAGCTTCATAGTTATGCCAAAAGCTTCACAAGGTCAGGGCGTTCTGTCTGCCCAGTGCTTGGCACATACTGGGCACTCATCACATGTTGGTTGAATGAATTAGTTAATGGTTGGCCTTTTCTCCATCACCTAATGGTTTAACCTGGTGTTGTTGGACTTCTCTTGCATTTTAAGCTGTCAGTTTATATTGCTGGTACAGAAGTCCTGGGGCCTGAGGAGATGGAGCTATCAGCGAGAGAACTTTGTCTCTGAAAGGATTTTTCACTATGTTTTTTTGGAACCATAATGACAGTGCCTGCTTCCCAAACCTGGTTTTGAGTGTAGTCATCTTCTGCACTTGACATATGATATCTGGGCAGCCTTTTTTCCAGTACTACTGCCTGCTGAGTTGGGAGAATTCTCCACTGTGCCAGGGTGTGGTGGGAGTGCGCTGCTTGCTTCATTAGATTAAATTACTCCAAAGTTTTCTGCCTTTCACAGTGAGAATTTTTTTTTTATAAACTTTTTTATTAATTAAAAAACTTAACAAAAGAACATTAAGATATCATTCCATTCTACATATACAATCAGTAATTCTTAATATTATCACATAGTTGCATATTCATCATTTCTTAGAACATTTGCATCGATTTAGAAAAAGAAGTAAAAAGACATCAGAAAAAGAAATAAAACGATAGTAGAGAAAAAAAAGATTATAAATACCATACCCCTTACTCCTTGCTTTCATTTATCACTAGCATTTCAAACTAAATTTATT
>PVIY010032512.1:0-29023 GCA_004026745.1 Myrmecophaga tridactyla
AGAATTTGTTGGGAGCAGCTGGAAATTGAGGAGGTAGTAATTTGCTTAATGGAGAAAAGTGTGGGGTAAAGAGAGAAAGTTTGTTTTGTCTTAGCCCCAGGTTCTTTGTGGTCATCTAAAGTAAGCACTCTGTATTCTCACCAGGTGCATGCATACTCTTTGTCACGTGAATCCTGCAGTATATAAGCAGGGACCAATTAAGAATAAAGTTGTCTGATGTCTCTGGTCTGTTATCGCTGAGCTTCAGACCCCCTGAACCCATCTTTGTTTGTCTTTTATTCTTTCTTTCATTCTTTCTTTCTCATCATTCCTTAATATCCTTCGAGCTCCATTTCATAGGAAGCAACAAATGCCCAAGACTGAAGAATCACCGGCAGCTAGCCACACCACATCAATCTTCAGGAAGAAGGCATCATCTTGCTGATGTCTTGACTTTGGGTTTCTTTTAGTTTCAGAACCTTGAGCCTATAAATTCTTGTTTGGTTAAGCCATCCTATTGTATGGTATTTGTTTTAGCAGCTACAAAAATATGACAAGAACCAACTAGGATATTTCTATAGATTGAATGAGTATGGACTCTATTTATGGCATTAATCTTCTGGTAAATATTTAATCAAATGACATTGTTCCACATAGTTTTATTTCCTTGACATTGTTCCACATAGTTTTATTTCCTTTGAAAGTGGAGAGTCTACTTCTTATGCTACTAAAGTATAATTTCATTTTTATCATAAATGAAGTGGAGCCTTGCCAAATCAGCTGGAAAGAGAAGGCCCAATGAAGATTATGAAGCATGCATCTCTTTATTTGCCAGTTTGTACAAATAAAAAAACCCAACTCATCTGGTGCTGAGAGACTATGGAAAGCACAGAAGTATAGCTTTTGTTACTATTATTTCTATTATAATTATTAAAACAGTTTTATTCACATGCCATGCAATCCATCCAAAGTATACAATCAGTGGATGCCAATATATTCACAGAGTTGTGCATTCATTACCACAATTTTAGAACATTGTAAACATTTTAAAACCCTATATCTCTATGCCCTCTCCCGCTGGCATTATTGACACTTGGCATTGGTGTGGCACCTTTGTTACAATTGATGAAAGAATATTAAAATATAACTGTTAAATATAGTCTATAGTTTGCATTAGGTGTACTTTTTCTTCATATATCACCCTATAATTAACATCTTAAAATAGTGATGTGCATTTGTTCTAGTTCATGGAAGAACACTCATATTTTTACTATTAACCACATTCATCATTCACAACAGGGTTCATTGCGTTATATAGTTCCATGAGCTTTCTTCTAGCTTTCCTTCTCATGATAGTTCACAATCGAAACAATCACACGCACAATTCAGCACTGTTAATAGTACTCATGATAATGTGCTACCATCACCTTTATCTATTTCCAAACATTTACAATCAACCTTATTGTAAATTCTGCACAAATTAAGCATCCACTCCTCATTCTCCACCTTCATTTCATCTCCTGTTAACCTATAATTTAGATATTAACAACATGAACTTGCTCATTATAATTAGTTCATATTAGTAAGATTATACAAATTTGCCCTTTTGTGTTTGACTTATTTCATTCAACATAATGTTCTCAGGGTTCATCCATGTTGTTGATGCATCAGGACTTCATTTTTTCTTACAGCTGAATAATATTCCACCTGTAGTAGTTAGGTTCAGGTGTCAACTTGGCCAGGTGAAGGTGCCTAGTTTTATTGCTGTGGAGATGGCCAATGGCATGTGATGCTCATCTGTCACTGATTAAATCTGCAGTCGGATAGGAGGCGTGCCTGCTGCAATGAATGATGTTTGATTTAATTGGCTGGTGCTTAAATGAGAGAGCTCAATGTAGCACAGCCTAAGCAGCTCAGCATACCCTATCTCAGCACTCGCAGCTCAGCCCAGTCCTTTGGAGATGCAGAAAGGAATCACCCTTGGGAAAGTTGTTGGAACCCAGAGGCCTGGAGAGAAGGCTAGCAGAGATTGCCCTCTTCCTTCCCATGTAAGAAAGAACCCCAGTCAAAAGTTAGCTACCTTTCCTCTAAAGAACTATACATTAACTAAATAAATCCCCTTTTATTGAAAGCCAATCTGCCTCAGGTGTGTCCCATTCTGACAGCTAGCAAACTAGGATACCACAATATGTGTATGCCATATTTTATTTGTCCATTTATCAGTTGATGTACACTTGGGTTGTTTCTATTTTTTTGCAATTGTGAATAATGCCGCTATGAATATTGGTGTTCAAATGTCTCTTTATGTCTCTGCTTTCTAGTAGTTGGATTGATTGATCATATGACAATTCTATACTTAGCTTCCTGAGGAACTGCCAAACTGTGTCTCATAGTGGCTGTACCATTCTACATTCCCACCCGCAGTGAATGTGTTCCTATTTCTCCTAATTGATTTTTTTAACTTTTTATTTTGTAATACTTTCAAACTTACAAGACAGTTACAAAAATAATACAGACCCCATCCAGAGAACACCAATATACCCCTACCCAGGCCCCAGATACCAAGATCCACCAATTTTAGCATTTCATTACATTTGATATCATCACATAGATATCATTGTATCTATTAATCAATATATTAAGCCATCTATCTATCTACCTATGTCTGTCTCTTTATCAATCCATTCCAGAGGCAGAGCTTTTGAGTCAGATAGGTGTAGGGTCCTTCTGCCCCACTTGGGTGAATGTGGGCAGGGAATGGAGCACTCCTCATCTAGTAAACAGGGATTATAATTTCTATCATGCATACTTATTAAAGAGATTGATGTATTATATATAAAGCAGGTCTTAAGGATCAGATTATTAAGAAATGTAAGGCAGGATAGAATAGAGGTTAAATAGATGCTTTCTGGGGTCATTTTATGTGGGTTCTTATTCCAGCTATACAACATTAGGAATGTATAGCATTTAACCTTTTAAGAATAAGCTTTGACTTGCATTTTTATACTAGTCACAGATCATCATTCAAGTACTTTGGGATTTTTAAACATTTGTGAAGTTCAATTTAGAAGGGGGCCTGGGATTTAAATGATCCATACAGAGAGAATGTGTGATAATTTGGTGTTCAACCTTAAAGCTTCAATCATTCATTCATCTCAGATCTTTGCCCCCATCACTATCTTGCTGATGGCTGGATCTAAATGAGGCATTGCCATAAATTATATCTGCTGACTTGGAGCCATCAGTTCTCTGTTAAGAGTCAAGGCACTAAATGGTAAAATTGATAATAGTCCTTGCAGGACTCACCCAAATCACTTCTCAAACTCCAATAAGTGTTGGTCTAGCACATTTGCTCTTTACTCTGAGATACCTCTAAGGTATTTGAGCCTTAAGCTGCAGATCTGACATATTAACAAGGATACCTTTTACATTTAGGCTATCAGAAGTCTCCTTTCAACCATGACTTTAATCACCAATTACGGATGTAAGTCAAGTTTGCAGGAAGCAGAACCTTCATGCATTAAGGAGGTCTAAAAGTTTCAATATATTTTCTATGAGCAGCACAGTGTTACTTTTCAAGATCACACTCTGCTTGACTTTGTCAAGGTATTTTAGAATTTGAAGGAATCTAAGGGTACCCGTAGTTAAATTGCTTTCTTTTACAGATGAAGAAAATGAGGATTAGAGAGGTTAATTGCCCAAGGTCATATTCAACAGAGTTTTACTAAGAATAAGAATAATCTAGGGATCCAGTTAAAATGCAAACTCTGTTCAATAGGTCTGGGGTGGGGCCTGGGAATCTGAAATTCTACAAAATCCCAGGTGATGCACTTCATTGACCACTCCTTGAATAGCAAGGATATTGCATAAGAGAAGAAAAAGAGCTCAGAATTTTTGATACCTAATAATTCAAATTGTTGAATTATCCCTGTCACTGGACATGAAATCTCCAAAATCACAAAGGCTTAGGAATCATGGTAGTCATTATTTACTTGTGGAGGAGGTGTACACTTTTTAATTGAGTCTGAACTTGCAAAAAACTCATGTAAATTGTCAACTAGTCGATTGATTAGTAAATTTTAATGCCATCTAAGTGTCTAATTGTGGTGAATGTTGTGATATACCACACAGAACCCCTTTTAGGATGAAAGGATAGCAGCCTCGAGCTATCGGAGCACTGTTGGCAGGAAGTCCTCAGCTTCCAACCCTGTATAAAAATTGCCTTAGCTGAAGAGCATACATCTCCCAAGGATGTATATATATATATATATGCTTAATATATATAAGCATATATATATATGCTTAAAATGTTAGTTTCTGTCTTTCATGGGCTTTAAACTACATGAAAATCTGACCTGCCATGATGAAGTTGGACACTTGCATTCTTTTACTGTTACTGGGGAAAATACTTGTTTCTGAGAATGAAATGAAATAAGTCACATGAGACACTTAATAATGCCAGTTGTGTACAAGTGAAACAAATCTTCAATTCTTTTTTCTGGGTGCATGGTCTGGGAATTGAACCCAGGTCTCCCACATGGAAGGCGAGCATTCTACCACTGAACCCATGCACCCAAAACAAATCTTATTAAACCAATTTCACATTAGCTGTTGTTGCTCAATAAATACTTATTATGTGCCTACTATGTCCTAAGATGGATTAAAGAAAAACATCTTATAATTTCAGACTTTAAAGATCATCTGAGTTTAATTCTAGCTGAGCTGTCGTAAGGTTGCAATAAGTTAGTTCATGTTAAATACTTAGAACAGTTCCTGGCACATATTATTGCTAAACAATGTTAATTATTATTAATATCACTCTCCCTTTTCCACAGGTAAACATAGTGAGCCCATAGTTGTGGGTTTATTTTTCTAGGGACTAGAGAGCGATTGTGAGTTTTAGATCATAAGAGAAAATTTTAGGGAAATATACTGGCAGAGAGCAAAGATGAGATGAGAGAATGTCAGACTAGACTAGGGTTTCTCAAACTCAGCTCTCTGGACATTTCTTTGTTGCAGGGAATGTCCTGAGCTTTATAGGACATTTAGTAGATGTATGCGCTACATGCCATAGCAGCCTCCCATCTGTGATAACTGAAATTATCTCCAGACATTGCCAAATCTCCACTGGGGTACAAAATCACCCTCAGTTGAGAAATAGTGGTCTAGAGTAAAAGAGAATGACACTCCTGAGTCTGGACAAGAGCAGAGGGATTGATAATGAAAGATATGATGATTAAGGGTTGGTGGAACTTGGTGGTTGATTAGTTGAGAGGAGTCAAGGGAAGAAAAGAATCAACAATGGTCCTAGGTGTTATTTTTGTTTGCTAAATACTGATGTGATGGTGATAGCATATTTAGAAAGCAAGAAATTGGTTTTTGGAGGAAAAGGTATGCTTTGGTTTTTAACTTTCCACTGTAAAATCCTTGAGGGCTAGTAACCACCCTTTATTTTTGTGCCTGGTGGTTTCTCCAGAAGAATCTGGTGAGTTAAGCAATTGTTTCCCTTCCTTTGTGTGCATAATGATTCAGTGACAACGTGACCTGTTCACGGTCACAGGGCTTTTGATTGGTAGAGCAAGATTTGGACTCATATAACCTGACTCCAAAATCCACGTTTTGTCCATTGCTCTCCACTGTCTTTCTGGGGTGCAAAAGTGAGATTTGTTGGAGGGTGATTTGGAGGGTACCCCAGTATAAAGGATGACAGAGGCTCACTTTTCCCATGTAGAGAGGGCAATGGAATTACATAGCCTCCAGTTTATCTAGAGTCAGCTAAAAATGTGCTAAGACATTTGCAGGACTGCAGTGCCAAAGAGGCTCTCACTTACAGCTGGCCTTTTCCAGCAATAGACAATGCTGGCATGCTATTGGAATCCGATACTCCGTGCACATACTTACAGTAAGGGGTAGGAGAAGCATTTCCTTTTCCATGAATATGTTTTTGAACATTTGAATTGTCACCATGCGTATTTATTATTGAAAAAAATAAGCATGTAGTAGAAATTGTGAGAGTGGTGACCCTTGGGAGAGTGGATAACAAGTGGAAGGGGGCTTTTGGAGGTACTGTTAATAACCTATTTCTTGAGCTATTTACTGGTTATCTGGGTATATTCACTTTGTGAAAATGCAGCAAGCTTTCCACTGATGATATGTGCATTTCTCCCTATGGACTTTATACTTTAATAAAATACACCAAACAAAATATGTTTAAAAAGTGAAGCAGGGCCACAGTGGCTCAGGAGGCAAGAATGCCTGCCTGCCAGGCCAGAGGACCTGGGTTCGTGTCCTGGTGCCTGCCCATGTTAAAAAAAAAAAAAAAAAGTGAAGCAAATAGGGTGGTGAAGCGGTGGTTCAGTGGTAGAATTCTCACCTGCAGATAGGAAACTGCATATAGAATTCTCAGGTTCAATTCTGAGTCTGCCCAAGCCAAAAAAATAAATAAATAAAAAGTGAAGCAAGTAAAAAAAAAAAAAGACTACAGTATAGGTAAATCTGGTAAGACAATTCATTCATTCATGAAATCACTCAGTTAAAAAATGCAAAAGTGTTCAACTGAGACAGTAAAGATGAGTAACGTGAGGCCCTTCTCCTTGAAAGAGTATGGTTTTGTGATGGGGAAAGGAATTTATATTACAATGAAGAAAGTTCATGTGTATTAGTTTTCTATTGTTGCTGTAACATAGTACCACTAACTTAGAGACTTTAAAACAACACATATTTATTATCTTATGGTTGTGGAGGTCAGAACTCTAATGTGAGCCTTATGGAGTTAAAATCAAGGTGTTGACAGGCTACTTACTTTTGAGGTTCTAGGGGAGAATCTATTTTTCTGCCTTTTTCAGCTTCTAGAGGCTGCCTGCCTTCCTTGGCTCATGGCCCCTTCCTGCATCTTCAAAATATACCACTCCAACTTCTGCTTCCATTGCCACACTGCCTTTTTCTGACTGTCTCCTTCTTTCACACAATTACTTTGGACCCATCAGGATGATCCAAGATTATCTCTCCATCTCAGGTACCTAATCATACTGCAAAGTCCCTTTTGCCATATAAGGTAATATATTTATTGGTTCTGAGGATAAGGATGTGGACATTTTGAGGCCTGTCATTCTGTCTACCACAGTGTGATCTCAGTGGCTCACAGAAAGAGAATCATAGGAGAGGCAACCAAAGCAGCTGGCGTGGTGTGTGGGTGGGGATGGGTTGCAGCAGGTAAAAGGAAATATTTTAGTTGAGTTGAAAGAAGAATAGGTGTCAAGTGAAGATATGTGTGCATGAGAGCTCCATGTGATGCCAGAGATAGGAAACTGCATATAGAGCTGCCGCTAGATTGTTTTCCAGTGGACTTGCACACATCCAGCCCCCACAAAGGGTTTTCCCAGGGAAGAGGCCTTATAACTGGATCTGGATGATGAGTAGGAAATGAATGGGAAAGAAGAAAAGGAAGAGCACTTCAGGCAAAGGGATGAGCCTTTGCGAAAATTCATAAAGGGGAGAGTGATTACTATATCTGAGAAACTGATAGGCACAAATGTGATCTGACTGGTGGAAATACAGTTAGAGGGAAACTATCAGATTGAACACCTTTTCCACGGCTCGGAAGACCCCATACATTCTGCTACTGTCTGCTTCACTAGTTTCATCTTCTGAGAGAAATAGGAATTCACAAGGATTTTAGGCAGAGGAGAGCACCTCCTGGGGATCAAAGTGTCAAGCTAAGGAAAGAAGCTGCAGCTGCAGAGTATATGTATCACCTCGCAGAAGGGAGAAATAGTAGGTCAACAAAGCCCAATGAAATCGTACCTATTTCTAGGCAGTTCCTTCTCAATAGTGTCTTCTTCATGACCATAGACAGTAACACATCTGTACAGAGTGTTTTTTTGGAAGTGTGAGATAAAAAATAGTAATTTTCTAAGTATCTTTCACATTGAAAAATGCCCTTCAAATTGATATGCTTTGCAGATTACTTAATATGCGAGAGAGGCTGCAAATCATGAATTATGTCCTTGTCATAACTTTGATTCCTGTGCAATAAGACTTTGTTTCATTTCTTTTAGGCAGGACTAGAGTTAGCAGGCCTGGAATACTAGCTACTAGGGAATTTAAAAATTGAATGTTATTGCTACCTATGTTAACTTTGTCACAAAGTACTTCCATGACAGTTATTATCCTGGCATTCAAGACCCTCCATTGACATGTCCATTCGAGCTTTCCAGCCTAGTGTCTTGCTCAGTCCATTCTATCCCAAGTTGAGCTCTGTGTCCCAGTGAGATCTCTTTGTTCACCATTCTTCCAAATAAGTTTTCTAATTTCTCATCTCTTTGCCTTCACTCCTGCCATTTTTCCACTTTGGAAGGTCCTTTCTGTCTGAACTTTTCAAAATGACTCTAGAAATCCAAACTGTTGTTTAGGGCCATGTTGCTTGCATGTTCCTTGAGACACTTCCCTTTATTATGCCAGTAAGTGGTGATCGTCTTCTCTACTGGTCTTCTAATGTTATTTGAGGCACTGAGCTGTGGTGGGAGGGGCATGAGCTATGAAGTTCATCTGTCCAGGCTGGCCACTTAATTGTGGGTGGATTATGGAAAAATAAGCCAAACCTTCTGAGTTTCTTTTACTCCATTTTACAATGAACAAAGAAAAGCAAAATGAAAATCTATTAAAGAGGGAAAATGCTGCTTAACACTTATCTTTCTACAGCTCCTTTGACCTTTTTAGGGACAAGAATATCAAGTTTAGCTGGCTTTGTTTTCAAATAGGCTGTGATAGGCCCAGTTGGGTATGAAAGACGACAATCTCTTTCTCCACAGGGTAATTCCAGTAGAGGAAGACAAGGACAAAAGAGATGACTGTCTCTGTTAAAAACTTCAGGAATTAGAAGTTCTTGGAGCAGCTGGAGAAGCTGGGAGTAGTTACGGAGGTGATACAGTAAAGGCGATGGAACCCAAGATATTGAAGATGGTCTCTCAAGAGGGGGGACCCAAGTTGCTTCGTAGAAAGTAATGAGCAATGAGAAGAAGAGGAAGCCAGTGATATTTCTCCAATATTCAGCTAGGGAAAGAGAATGTAAGAAAAGTATGTCCAAATATTCTTTTAGGAACTTCTTTTTATTTATTTTTTGTTAATTCCTAATCTTCAGTAAAAATTGCTACTTACTGAAGCATTGTCTTTGTGGTTGCTTTGGAGAACCAGAGTAGATGGTACTATCTTTGAAATATGAATACCATGAGAATAAATCAACTGTGTGAAATAAGAAACCAATGAGAGCTAGAATACAGGAGAGGTGGGAAATTGGAGCAATAACTGAAGAGAAAATGAAGGTCTAATCATGATCGCTGAAGACATTTTTCAGTTCAGTAGATAGTGGGTTCTCTACTACATGGAGAATGAGGTTTAGGCCATGTTAAATATAAATTTTTAGGACAAGTGATTCACAAGATGAGCACATTAGGGATAGTCAGGCTGTTGATATAACATTTTTCAGAATTGCTGGGATGATTAAATGAGGCAGCATCTTGTCCAGACTTGGTACAAAGCCTGGGACTTAGTAGGCTCTCAATTACCAGAAGTTATTGTTTTTTGCCTTCACCATTGTTGCAAACATATAATAGCATTTTGTGTACATAACTGATCTCTGCAATCACTTTGTAATCCCTTGAACACAAAGACTGAGTCTCACCACTCATTTCATAAAGATGAATAGAGTACTTCCTACTTGAAAACATAGCACAGAATACCTGGAAGACACCAAGATGAATCCAGAGACTAAAAGGAGAAATAAAACATACACAGATTATTTCAATGCAAGCTACAGAAGTGTGAGATAAAAAATACCACAGAGTGGTATCTCAAACAGTGGGCCTTAATTTTTTTTGTTTGACCCACACAAGGCTTTCTTATTTTAAAAGTTTGATGCCAATATTTAAAACTTCCAAAGTCTTATATAAAAATATGAATTTCTTTATAATTTTCTTAAAAAATTGATAAATGCACTTAACATAATCCAAGTACTAAATGGTGCCCAATAATGTTTACTGAATTAATGAATGAGTAAAAAAATAGATGAATGAGTGGAATCATCTGTTTGCTCTAAGTGGGAGGGACTCTGCCTTGTAATTCCAAACCCATAGTTGGTGAAGCTTAGCATTCACTGAAAGCAAACATTTGTTGAATTAATGATGAGTGCTTTAATGAAGGATAGCAGATAATCTAAATATGATCTATTACGTTTCCAAGTAGGGAGTCTAAATGTAGCTTCCTTTTTTTCTTGACCAAGAGATACTAGAAATTGAGGTCTACTTTACGTCATGGGCCAAAAAGAATTAGCAGAATTATGTTAGTCAGGGTTCTCTAGGAATATGTAAATCTTATGAGGTTTATTATAGGAATTGACTCACATCACTGTTGGGATTGGCAAGTCTGAATTCCGTAGGGTAGACCACAAGCTGAGAACTCTGATGAAAGTTTCGACAAATTTCCCGGAAGAAACTCAGTTAACCCTGAGATAGAAAGTCTTCTTTCTGACTGCTGAAAGAATAAGTTCTCCCTGTAAAGCCTTCAACAGATTGCATGCAACTTCTCTCATTGTTGAAGGCAATCTCCTCACTTGATTGTAGATGTAATCAACTTACTGATGGTTTAAATCCATGAAATACCATCACAGTAACAGTCAGGCCAGTGCTTGCTTGATCAAACAACTGGCTATCATAATCTAGCCATGTTGACACATGAACTTAACCATCACAAGAACCCCAGGAGAAAGGGGTATCATAGCCAAATATACAAATAGGTCTTCATAGAGAATAAACAGGAAGTCTGTCAACAATTGCAATAAAACTATCATTTACTGAGGTTTCTGGGACCTAGTTGCTGAACTAAATATTTTTACTACTGCTTATTTAATCTTTTAAACATTCTTATCATTTTATGTATCAGTTATCTGTTGCTGCCAAACTAAAAGCTATAAAACCTCCAAACCTTCAGTGGCATAGAACAATAAGATTTCATTACTGCCCACATTCCATTAGTGCTCACATTTCTGAGCTCAGGTGAGAGGAAACATTACAGCTCTGTTGATCTTGGCTGGGTTTGCTCATGTCTGAGGATCAGTTGGTTGTTGGCTGATCTAGGAAGGCTTTCTGATCCATGTGTCTCTCAACTTCCAACAAACTAGCCTGAGCACATTCTCATGGTGTTGCTAAAAGTGCAAGAGCACAAGCAAAGCCATTCAAGTACTTTTTCAATATTCCATTTATATCATCTATTTTTCACACTCACTGGACAAAGCATATCAATAGGCTGGCCACGATTCAAGGATGGGGAAATATATCTGGCTTCTTTAATGAGGAGCTTCAAAGTCAAATGGCAAGGGGTATGGATATGGGGAGGGTGAAGCTGTGATTGCTTATGGAATTGATCTGTTAAGAGAAGGTAAAGTTAATCCATTTTTAATGAGGAAACTGAGGTGTACAGAGCCAATAACATGGTGGTAGAAGTTGAGTTACAAACATAGTTCTCTCTAGTCTTACCCCACATTTATCACTACATAATTTGAAGAAACACTGATATTCATGATAAGTCAAAAACCCAAGCACTGTAGTCTAAACTGAAAACATGGGACAAATAAATCTGTTTTTCTCTGGAAGAAATTAAGAATGTAGTGAGGAAAATGGATCTCATCAATAAAACACCCTGAGTGCTATAAGGAGGTTGGGGTGCTTTAAGGTGGAGGTGGGGGTGGAGCAAAGGGTGAGGTGTCCCAAAGGAGAGTGGCTCACTGTGAGCACTAAGTAGAATGAAACAGATAGTTTTCTGCAAAGAGGTGACGTAGGAGTGGAGTCTTTGGAAGAGAAAAGGAGTCATTGAGAAGGGAAGAGGGAAGGGGAATCCAGGAAGAGAAGACAGTACAAGCAGATGCATGGAAGTGGGAAACTGAATAGAGTATTCAGAATATCACTGAATACTCTGTATTCCTAGAGCACCATTTCTTATCTTTACTGGCATCAGAATTACCAGGATCTCCCTCCAGAGGAGATTTGGATTCAGCCCATCTATCCTAGAGGCCAGGGGATCACTTTTTGTTAAGCAGCCCAGTAACTCCAATATAGCTGGCACACAAATCCACAATTTGAGAAAAATAGTTTTCTGTGAGGGGAAATGTAAGAAAATTAAGTTTAGTTTTCACACAAGATGGTGCAGGAAAGGGCTGGCAGTACAGCTTAAACTGGTCTTGCAGACAGGAAAGGAGAGTGCCTCTGACATAAGCCTAGAATTGGCACCAAATTGGTAGAAACAAAGTTTAAATAACTAACGGCCAGGGTCATTGAAATGTAAAGCATAATCCAAAGTGGGACCCTTCTGTGAGAAATTTGAATTCCTTATACTAGCCGGATTGGGTTGTAACCTCTGAAATATCCAATCAGTGAAGACTCAGGGGAGGGGCTTGAGTGTTGGGTTTAGGATATAAATACCAATGGCATTCTATTGTTTGGCACCTGTTCATGCAAGATTGTGAATAAATTCTTTTCTTCTCCACAATTGGGTGAGCGTTTATTCTCTTTCAGGTATGGCATCCTTTCTAACAGAAAGGAACAGAGAGAAGATGGAGAATCATGTGATCAAGTAGTTGGGAATTAGATTTAAAAAGGTCTTGAAAGTTGTGTACAGGAGTTTTGAACTCATTCTTTATGCAGTGAGAACCTCCTTGTGTTGTTAAAACAGAGGGGTATTATGATCATGTCAAAATTTTGAAAAGGTCACTCTCCCTATGGTGTGATGTCCAGATTAAAACTGAGAAAATCTTGAGTAAGAAGAATCATTTCAGAAGTGATAGTACTAGCCTGGGTGAGGCAAAATCAGGGAATTAGGTGACACTACTTTATCAAATAATTGGTTCCTGGGTCATAGTGGTAAGTTGAATGTCAGTAATTATATGCTGAATGAATGATAAAACAAATATCAAATGAGATAGATGTATTTGGGGTGGGATAAAGACTTTTCCAAAGCCTGCAATCATGAATTAAAGTTGAACATACATTTAGTGGACCCTAATTTTTGGTGAACTTAATGTTGATGGTCCATAATTCAGTCAGAAAAGAATCCTCTACCCAAATTTAACCTTCTTTCAATGGAATCCTCATGGAGGGAGCATAGCTATTTTATTGAAGGATCGTTAAACATACATATCTCCTTCCAAGATTAATTAGGAGATCTCTCTGGGTCCATTCTATTAACCTGTAATTTAGGATGTAAAGATACTCACGCTCCACAACACACATTTTAATTGCATCTCACTGTGTGCTGACATTATACACAACTTGGGAAAACAAGGAGGAAGAATGAAACTGGCTACAGAGGAGCTGGCTGCGGAGGAATGGAACTAGTTGCAGAGAAGAGCTTTGGCTCCTGGCCTGATCCCCAGGCATGGTGTCCTGGCTCCTGATTCCTCTTATTGAATACCTACTGGTGCACTTCCCTGTGAAAGGGAATTGGAGGGGAAGATGGGTTGCATTTCCTGAGCATCCATAAAACACAGTACTGGGCCTGAGGTTAATGCTTTGAAGAGGCTCCTGTTCCTATCCTCATTGGGCTCACAGTATCAAAATTAAACAACCTCCATTTTCATGGGTGCTATAATTACAAACACGTATACTTTCTGTGAGTATCCTCATTTGTAAAAATGTAAATGTTCCTCATCTCACTTGGACTTCCGTTTCTGCTCTTACAAACATAGGTGATGGTGGCATTTCTTGGTTGGCAAAGGTTAAATACCCGTAAAAAGAGATTGAGAACTGAGAGATGGCAGGCAGGACAGGCACAAAGATGAGACCAGAGGTGCTTGGGTGCTTCATTTTAGGAGACACACACACACTCAAGTTAGAACATGGGCACAATTGGCACTGGCATGAGCCTGAGTGTGTCAGCCTCCTTACATTTTATGGGCCCAGCTTTCTTCAGTCTACTCCACACTCTGGAGAGCAGGATCCAGAACCGAAGAACAGAAGCCAAAGGAAGAGGGTATGTCAAGAAACAAGAGGTCAGCAAGATCAAATGTTAGAAAGGTCAAAGGGCAGCAACTGAGAAATGGAGACGATGTGCAGGGAAACACCTGGCACACAGTGAGTGTTCAGTAAATGTTCCTTTGATTTTAGTTTTTTGGCATGGACTCCCATAGATGTCCATGTCTGTAATCTCATTATCTTGGGGGAGAAGAAGGAAAACCAGCAGTACTCAAGTGTCAAACTCTTAATGTGCTGTATCTCACTTCACTTCCCAAAATAACTTCCTGAGCTAGGAGACATTGCTCTCATTTGACAGGCGAAAAACTGAGGCATAGAATGATAGTGATTTTCCATGTGTTCTTGCTATGGCTAAAACCTAGATTTCTCTGTGATTCCAGTCCAGCTACTCCACAATGGCTGATCCTGTTGGTCAGAACCAGAATCACCACAAGTTGAAGTCCTCCTTTCTTTTTTTTTTTGTATGCGCAGGCACCGGGACTCGAACCCGGGTTCCAGCATGGCAGGCGAGAAGTCTCCCTGCTGAGCCACCATGGCCCGCCCTCCTCCTTTCTTTTTGATCAGCTAATCATGTGCTCTTCACCATCTCAGGTATCAGATCCTCTGCCTTGAGTTGGTTCACAGTCTGATAAAGGGGCAGTGCTACAATAAACCATTTAACATAAAGAAAGAAAGGATAAGTATTAAATAGGAGAATAAGCACTAATTAAGGGAAACCCAGGACTCAGAGCACTGCTTCTTGATAAGTACGAACAACCTGCATGGGAAATGTACTTGCTTCTACATGCGTTTGTTCTACCTTAGTTGGACCAAGAAACTGTCTCATAGCTCCTTTTCTGTAGACCGTCAGTTTTTAAAATACCTTCAAAGCAAGCTCGGAAGTAACTTTCCATTTTGCCAATGTTTGCTTTTCAGTGTTTTGAATGAATTTTCTATGCAAACTGCTAAGCTAATTGAACCACCATCATTTCAGCTGAAAAAACATTTTGCCTTGCCAAAGCACATTTGCTTGTGTACTGAACTTCACCAATGAAGGGGCCAGAGCTGGGGGAAATAATAGTTTTTAGCTTAAATGCCAGGTGCAGAAGGGAACGTTTTTTGTTTTGATTTGTTCTGTTTGGGGGAGAGTGGGGGCTGACATTCAAAGCGTCCACTTCAAACACAAAATGACCCTGAAAGGCTGATGTTCAGTCTGCTAAAGCTACTGGAATGTAATATACCAGAAATGGATCAGCCTTTACAATGGGGATTTAATAACTTAGAAATTACAGTTCTCAGGCCGTGTACATGTCCAACTCAAGGCATCAGCAGGATGATACCTGGTCTCTGAAAACAGGCTGCTAGCATTCAGGACATGTCTGTCAGATGGAAAGGTACACGGCTGGTGTCTGCTGGTCCTTCACTCCCAGGTTTTGATGCTTTCAGCTCCTGTTTCCCATGGCTTCCTTTCTGAGCTTCTGTGGGTCCTCTCTTAGCATCTCTGGGTGCTTCTCTGAATTTCATCTCTTATAAAGAACTCCAGTAAAAGGACTAAGACCCATCTTGGGTACCTCCTCAATTGAAATAACCTAATAGGTCTTTACCCACAGGAATGGATCTGAAGAATAGGGCCTTTTCTGTGGTACATAACAGCTCCCAACCACCACAGCAGATAGTATTTTTCTGATTTCACAAATGAAAAGAGAGAGTGACTCAGAGAGGTGGAGTTGCTCAAGGTAATAAGCTTAGGGGATGCACACATAATTCTCCAGATTGTCTTTTCCCAGCAAAGCCATGTTGCTTTCCATAATGGGATAACACTTGAAACTCTAGAAGAGTTTAATTTTCTCTCTAATTTCAACACCTGGATTCAATTAAAAGACTAGGACTTATAGACTCAGATCTGTATGACTTCAATGCCCATAATTTATTTTTTTCGCCAACTTATTCTTTTAGCCTCTCATGAATGTGAGGCATTTACAGAAATTTTCTCAAAATATCAAAACTCCCTGAAATGGATTTATTTGCATAAAGTAGCACTTCCCTTAAAAGATTCAACTTACTCTCTTGACAGATTTATAAAACTGGACTATTTCACCATAAAACCAAATATTATATCTGTGATGTGGTTCAAGAAACGTGCTGATGAACAGTAAGATTTTTCTTTCCAGGTTCAAAAAATTACGTAAGAACATAGAAGGGAAAATTGTTGAAATATAACTGGGAATGAGATAAAGTATGTCATCTCTGACTAAATTTAAAAGCTCTAAATTAAGTTTGCGTTTCTTAAAAAGGGAATGACAAGGTTCTGAATTAAAACTCATTTTGGAAAAGAATCATTTTTTTGAATTAAAATTGTGCTCAATTCAAGGCTGAGCTTTACATTAGTTGAATACTTACATAGGTTTGGGTGAAAACCATCTGATATTTTGAAGTTAAGTGTGCTGTTCCAGAAATGGGCAGGTTTCACCATATGAGTTGCTGTGTGAATGATACATCCAAGAATTATCTCTGAGCCCCTAATGTCCAGCATCCAGCTCAGTATTTGGCACATGGAATGCATTTACCAAAACCTATAGAAATGAACTGAAGTTAAATTTAAGCAATTGGATACCTTAATACCTTACCAGTTTTATCTTACAATTTCCAATTTCCCATAAGGAAATAAAAGAATATGTGTATGCTCCTCTGTGTTAATGTTTTAACAAAGAAAATCACCAGATCAAAGAAATAAAACATACCTAATAACTCATCCATCTCATATATAGAGAAGAATATCTGAACATCATACTTATCTCTGTCAAGTCATTGGAGTTTAAATTGGATTAGAACTAAATCATTTAAAGGGTATAACAAAAAGAGTAGCTAACACTTATAGAATGGTTGCTGTGTTCTAAGAGCTTTGTGTTAGTGTGCTTAATTTTCAGTACAACTCTCCCCATTTTCAGATGGGGAAACGGAGGCACAGAGTGCTGAAGCAACTTGCCTAGTACCGCCAGGAAGTAACAGATCAGGGAGTTGGAATCCAGGCCTTCTGACTTTCACCACCATGCAGGCTGCTTCTTTAACTTACATACCAAATCCTAAAATCCAGCTCCGTTTCCATCTTCCTTTTTGAAATTCTAAACCCAAGTAGTCTCTAAACCATGAGCTTTTCTTTTTATTGTTGCTATTTATATTTATCATAAGCTATAGTGTTTCAAGGACTTTACCTAAACTATCTTAAGTAATGGCCACAGGAATTTCGGGAAGTGGCTCTGCTAATTCCATCTTTTTTTAATGCTGTATAGCGGGGTCACATTTCATTCTTTTTCCATGTAAGCATCCTGTTATTGTAGCACCATTTGTTGAGCATTTGTTTGTTTCACTTGTTTGTTTGTTTTTGGGGAACGTGCATGGGCTGGGAATCGAATCCGAGTGTCCTGCGTGGCAGGTGAGAATTCTACCACTGAATTATCCTTGCAACTGCCCTAATTCCATTTTATATAGAAGAAAACAGAGGCAGCAAGGGGTTAAGGTTTTCAACCAAAGCCACAAAACCAGTAGTGGAAAACACTGGGTTTCAATCCTGTTTTTTCTGACTTGAAAGCTAGATTTTTCTTACAAGCTATAAATATGTTAACATTTCACTTGTAAGTTCTTACGGGAACACAGCCTGTCCTAAAACTGGAGGTGACAATGCTCAGAGAAGCTAGGCTCTGCCTGTGACTAGTGGTGTGTGTGGGGGGGGGCGGTTAGAGGCCTGTGCACAGGACCATTTCTCTTCGGCTCCATTCTTTCCTTTTCAAAAAGCACTGTTCTGGACATGCTTCTCTCTAATGTTCGTTCTAGGGCTAAGAGTGCATTAAATCACGGTTCTTCGTGGTTTCTTTTCACTTCTCCCCTTTCTGTTATTTTTGTACTTGGCATTTCAGTGTCTGTACGCCTGCCTGGAGGTGGGTTGGGCACGAGGTTTGCCCGGGTGTGAGTAAGCAGATGCATGCACTCATTGTTTGGGCTAAACTTTGTTATTATTCTGAACCCTTGTGGGCTGTTTCCTTGTTTGGCTTTCATCTTTCCAGTGACAGGTTGGTTCTCAAAACTGTAGTCTATTGTTTGTAAGTCTCTGCTTTAGAGCCCCTGAGAAATACCATACACTTGCCCTTGTGCCCAAAGCAGATGGCAGCTGAGAAGAAGAAACAAAGTAGACCTCACTCCCCAACCAAGAAACTGCAAGTGGCAGAGATCCACACAGTGGTCTTGGAAGGCAGGTGAGGGGAGCTGCCGCAGTCTAAACGGCCTTGGTTAGAGAGATCTGGCCATGTTGTGTACCACAAACGAGCATTCTTTCAGAGCCTGCAGTTTCTGTTTCGTATCCCTGGCTTTATCCCTCCTACATACCAGACTTTCTTACCCTGTTCTGGTTCTCTGGTCCTTGAGATCCAGGGAAGGCCTCTTGGACACTGAAGTCTTTCCCAAGGTTTCTGCAAATTGACAGAGGGCTTGTGTCTCAAGGTCACTTCTGATTCCAGAATGCAGCATCTCCTGGAACAACATTTTTGTTGATTTTAAATGTGAATTTCGACCCTTTCGAATAAGGGGGGTGAGGTCGTGATAACAACACTAGCAAAAAAAGTATTCACTCATGAAAGGACTTAACTAAAGGGTGTGTAGTTTGAATAGAAAAGAAGTTACACTACAGAAATGTGTACACCTCAAACTGGAAAGGGGGTGCCTTGTTTTGATGATGCTGTCAGATGAGTTTTATGGCATCTGCAGGCTAAACCTGGGACTGTAATGTCTGGTATGTATAGGTTCAGTCTTCTAGAGTAGGGTGGGTGGAGAACTAGGAGAGCAGCAAGGCTGTCCTGAGAGTGATATGTCCCACGCTTCACCACTTTGCCCTCCGTGCTCAGTTTACCAACATGTACAGCCCAAGAGCTGCTCCAGCCCAGGGCTCAGCTGTCATCCTGGACTCAGTCTCTGCCCTGATGCCATGTCTTCTTTCCTTCTCAGAGGCTCAAGTCCAGTATTTTATATACGTAGCTGGGGTCAGGGTCCCATGCATACAATATCGTATTTAATCCTATTTATCACCAAAATAGTATGAAGCAGACCCAGATTCGAGTCCTGGCCCACGCACTCAAAAAAAAAAAAAAACCAACAACAAATGGTGCTGTAATAAGGGAATAGTCACATGGAAAAGAATGAAATGTGGCCTCCATTGCACAGTATACCAAAAAAGAAAAAAAACAGATACATTCAAATTGTAACCTCCAGTACCTTACAATGTAACCATTTGGGAATAGGTTACATTTGGGAATTGCAGGTGATGTGGCAAGACTGAAGTAGGGCAGATACCCAATCTAGCATAACAGGTGTCTTTAGAAGAAGAGAAGAGACACAGATGCACAGGGAAGAAGGCCATGTGATGGAGGCAGAGATTGGGGTGATGCACCTACAAGCCAAGGAATGCCAGGGATTGCTGGGATCACTGGACTCTGGAAGAGGCAAGGAAGGGTTCTTCCCTGGAAATTTCACAGGAAGCAGGGCCCTGATGACACCTTAATTTCAGATTTCTATCCTCCAGAACTGTGAAAGAATAAATTTCTGTTTTTTTAAGTCACCAAGTTTGTAGTACTTTGTTAGAGTACCCTAAGAACCTAAGATAGAAGGCAAGGCACAGCCCATGATGTATTTGTGGCCCACCCAAAATGTTTTAATTCCTTTTAAAATCAGGATAGGTAAAAGAAAATGCTTTAACAAATAATATTAATATACTCATCTTTATACCAATGCAGTTATAAATTATAATTCTTAAATTTTTTTTGAATGCTGTATGACAGGGTTACATTTCATTATTTTTCCATGTGAGTACCCATTATTGCAGCACCATTTGTTGAAGTTTTTTGTTGTTGTTGTTTGTTTGTTTTGCTTGCTTGTTTTTTTTTTTTTGGAAAGTGCATGGACTGAGAATCGAACCTGGGTCTTCCACATGGCAGGTGAGAATTCTGCCACTGAACTACCCTTGTACCCCCAATTCTTATGTTTTTGCAGAGGAAGAGACCTATGAAGGCAAAGTATCCATGGAAGTTAGATGAATGCCCTTGTCAGAGAGACGAATGGATTTCCCAGTGTCACTAATCTACTAAGAGGTAGCTTGAGCTTTAGCCTTGGTCTCCTGAGGTTGCGTCTTAAGAAATACAGCTGTCTTCTTGCTTGGCCACCTGCTCTGGATGATCTGGAAGATTTCATGGCTCACAATGATTGCTTAAGCTGGATTGTGAAGCTCAAATTTTTCCCTTTTCCTGTCTTTGCTTCTTACACTGTCCCCAGGGGTGATCAGGTGTCAGCTGACTAGCTTATCCTGAGCATCAAGGCATTATTATTAACAAAGAGATATTAATCTCTATCAGAGAAAGCCCTTCATATGTCACTTTTCTTATCTGACAAGTTGTTCCAATAATAATTTCACTGGGGAAAAAAATCACACATTAATTTTCAATTTGCATGTATCTCTGCAGTGTGAATTAATGTTTTCAGAAGAAAGGAAGGCAATTTTTTGTACTCAGGGTTCTCTCCTTGGCCTCATCGGTCTTGCTGACCAGGGAGCATTGGGTTTCCCTTTGGCTGGCTGGAGAGACCACCTTTAAGACGACATCATTTCTTGTAGAAACCCACATGTATTCAGCATAATGAGGCTCAGTGCCTTCGGAAACCAAGTGATCAGCAGCTCAAAGTCAGATCTTTCTGGCCTGAGATGGGCTAAATAACGTCCTATTGTAATAGCTGTCATCTACTGAGCTGCTAATATACTCCAGACTCCATACATCGTGTTTTATATAAATCTTCTCCTTTGATCCTTGCAACAGTCCATGAGGTAGGTGCAGATTCTTATTTTATGGCAAAGAATACTGAAACCCAGGGAGCTGAGGAACTTACCCAGACTCACCATCACTTAGTTGGTCCACCAGGATCAGAACCCTCCCAGGAGCTTTGTGCATTGGTAAAACCGTTCTCTCCCCTTCAGGCCTTGGAGATGTGTTTTTATTAACACCAAGGTAAGCATGGCCTATTTGCATGCATTTGAAAGTCATTGGTTGGAGATGATAGCAGTGGTTTGGAGCTGATGGGCTGGTTTGCTTTGTGATTAAGCTGAGTATACCAAGAGCAGTGTAAGGGAAGGTGAGACCTTGCTTCATCCCCAATCAGAGAATGTGAAGTTGTGAGTGAGAGTATGATTTGGGTATGGGGAAAATGGGTATTATTAATATAGATATAAACCACATATCAACTCAGACACAAAACCAGGCAGAAAGATTTCGACATTTATGTAAAAGCATTTCAGTGAGGCTTCTCTCCTTCCTCTGAGTCAAGGGAGGGCCTTATGAAGTATTGACCACCCTGAAATCCACTCTGCTGTATGTATCACTGATGTGATAAATCCACTCCCTACAATTTTTAATTAAAAAAAAAAACAGCAAATTTCCCCTCAACTCAAGTGAAGATTGTGCCAGAATCTCATGCATTTTGCCCTGTCAATCATTTTAGCTTTGCATGAATGTGTTCCTTCTATTCTTTCCTGAGAGCAGAACAAAATGGGGGAAGCACTGGAGGGAGGTTCTATTTTTTTGCTGGAGATATCCTCTTGGATCAGGACCAATTCTCAGATAGCCTGAGAAGTATGATAAGTTTTCCAGAATTGTCCAATCAGGAACCAACTGGGCATCAACATGTGTTTGTATGACTTTGGGTCTACAGAACAATGAGATATCAGAGCTTGCTCCTGGATCCACTGTCTACTCAAAGTCTGATTTTGAACAAGTTACTTGGGTTTTTAATTAAATGAGGATGCAAAAAGTGAGACACATAGAAATGTCTCAGTGAATTTTAGCCCAATGTTTTATTTAGTCTGTGGCTCTAAGTATGGAAGGGAGTGGAAGACAGTGGCTCTCCCAACCAGAGAGTCTTGCTAGGCAGGATAGTTAGTTCCCATAAAAGCCCAGTTAGGAGGGGACACCTGGTGGTGGGAAAGAAGGGATTTGCCTGCTTTATTCTTGATCCTTAGGCAGGAGAAGAGGAGGAGTAGCAGGTAGTAGATAGGAGATGAAAAGTAAAGCATCAGCAGGGACTGCTTTTGTGATCCAGGTCTAGAAAAGGATTGGGGGAAGGGGTGGAAGAGCAACAGGGAGGAGCAGAGGGGAGGATGAGGGAAGGGGCTCTGTGTCTTGAAAGGTAGGTGCTCTGGTAAGACAGGCAGCTCCTAGGCCTTTTTCCTTCCTCACTTGGAGCCCGAGTGTGAAACCTGATACCAGACCTTTCCACACTCTTCTCTGAACCACACCTTGATCCCTCAAAGGATAGGAAAAATGTAGGCAGTAACCCCAGTTTGTATTATTAGAAGACAATTGCTGGCAAGTTTAAGACTCCTAGAGTCCTGCCCAGTGTGATAGGGCTGAGCTGGTCCAGTCTCAGCCTCTGAGAGAACCCCTCATCTTGGCTGGGTACAGGAAGACCCTGGTATCTTCCCACCAGCCTTCCAGGATAAGTCTGTCAATGCCAGGGTGGGAACCAGTTCCTTCCCTTCCCTCTTCTGGCTCTTCTATTCTCCATGTGCAGAACTTTTCACATTGTAGGAAATCAACACATTTCTATGTTAGAAAATGATTTCTGCATTCTCATCTTGCAGATTTGGAACCTGAGTGCTAGAAAGATGACTATTATTGTTCTGATAAATGAATGCCCATGTTTTGTGGCCTATCAGTTTTAACCCTTCTTGTTTCAGCCTTCTCATCTGTAAAATAGGATAGTAATTATACATTCCTCATAGAGTTTCGTGAATATTAAGTGAGGTGCCAGATATAATGAGCTTCGATACCTCTGTGCTTATAGTGAGAGCTCTGTGATGGTGAGCTCTAATTCTTGTCTAATGCTGTCTGTTGGATTTCCTCAAACTTCTGAAAATTCCTCACTCTAGTGTGAAATTGATGAGGAAAGGACTAAAGGGATTGTGGAGATAGCTGCTGTGGGTTTCTTCAGTCTAGATACCTTGTATCTCTATTGGTCTGTCCTTTATGAGGACATGGGGTCAATGAGAGGGGCATGAGGACAGGCAGCTTTGAGGCAGGCATTTGCAGGAAAGTCTGGCTCCTCTTTTAATCACCAAGGTGAGGATGAAGTCACATAATTGGCCAGGCCCTTTTGTGTGTTTAATGTTTTATTTTTATTTTTGCATGGGCAAGCACCAGGAATCAAACCCAAGTCTCTGGCATGGCAGGCGAGAACTCTGCCTCCTGAGCCACTGTGGCCTGCCTTTGTGTGTTTAATTCTTGCACAGAGCTTCTTTTGTGTTTTGATTTGTTTTTGTCTACTCCCCATCCTTGTATCCCACATTCCTTAATTTCTCATGGAGGCTAAGACCTCCTGGAGCTTTGTTCTGTTTCTATCTCTGATTGGCAAGGAGTCCAGGCAGGGATCCTGAACCATTTCCTACTCTTCATTTATTGATTCATAAAATACTTAGTGAGCACCTTACCAATCCCTATTCTGGGCATGAACGATACAGCAATAAACCAATCTTCTTGTCCTTATGGAGTTTACATTCTTTATATTTAATCTCCATAATTAATGTTGAGGGCTATATTATCCCTATTTTGCAAATGAGAAAAACGGAGGCTCAGATATATAGCGTCACTTGTCCAAAAGCATACATTTAGTAAATGGCACAGCTGGAACCTGAATTCAGGTCAGTCGAACTTCCAGCCTCAGACCTTTGACTATCCTCCATACTCTTCGAGGATGAGAAGAAAAGTAATTAGTGGGCATAGAATTGTCAGACCAATATTATTCATCACTGGGCAAAGACTCAATCCTCTGTGAAAGTAAGGGCTAGGAGATATACCTCAAAAAAATGTACTACAGCATCTTGTACAAGCCACCCCTCACTTTTTCCATCTACATGATAAGTAATAAAACCTATGCCATCAGGATATAATAATTACTGCAAAATGCTCAACCCAGTATCTTCCATGTAGCTACCAAGGAGAAATTCACTGTTATTGAGCCCTACCTTTTCCGTGGTGCTTTTGGAGATCAACTATATATTAATGATAACACAGTATGATGTTCCTACTACTACTAGTATCTAAGATAATTTTAAGTGTTATACACATGAATATGTTTATTTTCTTTTAGGCAGGGGCTATTGTTACTTAATTTTGTGGAGGAAAATAGGGATGCTAAGAGAGATTAGGCGGTCACTTATTCAAAATCACAATTGTTAAGTGATGCAGCCAGGACTTTCTCTGACACTAGAAGTTCTGAGAAGAAAGGCCCATTAGACATAGTCCAGGAAGGGAGATAAATGCAGTAAATCCCGGAGGGGCTAGAGGTGTGACTCAACCTTGGGGTAGCATTTAAAACGAAGAACAAGAGCTGAGGTTCTCAGAATCCAGCAAACAGAGAGCTGCAGGGATGTCTTGGGTCTCCAAGAAACAACTATCTCCATCTCTAAGCTGGGACTCAAAGGCAAGAAATGGACAAGGCAGGGGACTGGTAATAACAAGGGAGAATCTGGTTTTTGGAAGCATAAGAATCCTGCCAGAGTAACAGTTGGGAAGACAGAAATGAAGTGCAACCAAAACCTTCATATAGTTCTGGTATTAGAAAGTCATTAGAATCCCATTTTAATAAATAGACCTATGCTTGCAAATTGCCAACAAGGAACAGTCAATACAGAAACAAAAAAAGGCTGTAGGATTTGGAGGGATCTAGGTTTCCTAGAGAATAGAAAAAACTTTGATTGGTCATCAACAATATTGAACATGTCGTACTTTTAGGTGGCCTAATATCTTTTGAACACCCTTATTATGTTTGGTAAAATGCAAAAAAGTCAAATTCCCAGCCTCATTTAGAGCTAGGACAAAAGCATGGGACTTGGGCTCCATTAACCAGAACCACCTATGGGAGATGTTCATTTGGGAGTGGGCAGCTGGTAAAAAGGACTAATGTGGAATCCACTTTTGGCTCCACTTTGTGGATAAGGGACACAATGCGGGTTCATGGTCTGAAGGCTGACCAGTTGGTCAGGTGGAGTTTCTGGGACAGAATTGACAGTGTTGGAGGCAGAGGTGGCAGTTACCTCTAGTACTTGCAGGCAGCAGTAGTTTCCTCATCAGGCTTTTGAAGCATTGTCGGAAATCTGGAAATCTGTACATGAGTTTAATCTTCCACATAGCATGTACATTTTCAATGTGCTTTCATAAAAACCTTTTCTCCTGTCAGCAGCCAGAATTATCTTCCATTGCTTGCTGCCAAGAACATTTGATTGAGGTGCACACTGTGTGCCAAGCATTGCTCTAGTATATTCAGCTACATTCAAGCCTCCTATAGTTCTGCAATAGAGGCTGCTGCTTATTATTCCTACCTCCCTTTCCCTAGCAGAATGTCATTTTCTCTGTATCCATGTTAATCTAAACTTCACAGGAAAAAAAACCATGAATGTCAAACTCATTCTCATTAATTTTAATTTTATAACATTTTTCTCCATCCTGTGAAAATTTCTCTTAGAATGTTATAATCTGTTCAGCTCGGATACATTCATTGTGATTATTTAACTTTGGCTAATTTTTTTTAATACTTCCCTCCAAAGCTCCTGCACACATTCCCCAATAACACAGACTTTCAAATGGAGTAATCAAGATTTCTGGTGATATGACATCTCTTTTCATTTGTTCCACGTCTCTTCATAATTTTACTTCTTTTTTCCTTTTAATAGGTGGGAGCAGAGGATTTAAATTGAACATCGGCAATGAAAAAAACTTAAATTCAGACTGGGAACAAATGTGTATGTGCTGGAGTATGCTGTAATTCTTGGAGAACAATGGAAAATATCCTGAATTTACAAAAATATATGAGCTGCGAGGAAGAGGTGGACTTAGGTGGAAGTCTGTTTTTTTAATTTCATCCCTTTTTAACCTTGAGAAAGTCATTTAAGTCCCTAACACAAAGTACCCCCCCCCTTTTTTTACATAGGAAATCTGTCATAATCTACACACAAAAAAGATAACATAATGTACTTTCAGAATTATTATGAGGATTGAATAAACACAAGTAACTCAACCAGAGCTTGACTATGGGTCCCCAAAGTCCAAAACCTGGTTTCATTCCATGAAAGCACAATCAGGAAGATTAGTAGAAAATAGAGGGCATCAAGGTCAAGTGTGTTGATAGGTCCTATGCCAGCCAAGCAAGTAGAAATCAAGAGGACAGAGAAGCCACTGTGAAATTGAGAATATTATGCCAGCATGGCCACAGAAAGTAAGACAGTAAAGCAAAGCAGTGCCAGGCCTAGATTCAAGGCATTTCATAATTATCAGACTCAATGATGGATATGTTCATCTTCCTGATACAAGGACTTATTTTATGCTTTTGGTTAAGTTACCCATCCATCCATCTCTCTATGCACACACCCATCTGTCCATCCATCTATCTAATATATAGTGGGTTCCTTTTACATGGCAAGTGCTGTACTAAGCAAATAAGGACGCAATTCTAAGCAAACAGACTCATTTCCTGTTTTCTTAGAGTTTACAAACCAAACACATCCCAGGAACCATTAATACAATAATGGCTTAAATATATTAATATAAACTGTGATAAGAATCTATAAAGAAAAGGTTTTGTTGCTGTAATATCCTATAAAGGATGAGCTGACCTAGTTTCCTCCAAGGAGATGATACTTGCTTGACCTTAAAATGGTTGGTGGGTACCACCTCAGTGAAAAGTGATGTGAAGACCATGTCTGAAAGTAGAATATCATACAGGAAGGGCCTGAAACTGACCTCCAATTCCTTAATTGTACCATGCTCCTTTCTATGTAGCTATAGGACCAACAGGTTTAGCACAGTGATAGAAAACCAGAAGGGACAGTCAGAAGGGCCATGAGAAGGCCATAAGAAGCTTTTTATCTTGATCCTAAGAACACAGGGAAACCTAGAAAGGACTTGCAGGAGGGTATTACTTGATAATTATATTTGCATTCTGAAACCGTCATCCAGACTTCAAAGACTGGTTGGTGAGGAGGAATTCTGGGGAGACCAGTCAGCTCACAATGTTATATGCATTGCCATTGAACCCATGATTGTGAGACTAGTAAATCATTCCCTGGGGAATACAAGGCCTACAAGGGGAATCAGCCCCAACATTAGGGAAACTGCTATAGGTGGGATGATGGAAAAGTAGAGGAAACTGTCCCTAATCAAGCCATTGTTAAATACTTTATTGACATTATTATTCTCAGACAACACAGAGACACCCAGGTTTCAAACACTTAATCTGTCCTTACATTTCCCTTCACCATCTCTAGCAATTTCTGCATTCACTGGGTGCCTACCATGTACTGAGAGCACGAGTGCTGTATGGATGATTCACCCATTGGCCCTCTGGCATAGGTGTCATCATGCCCATGCAGGAGATGGGGACCCAGGTTTGGATAGTAGTGATTCTTCCATTCTATAGAGTTGGGAAGTTGCAGGTAGATATTTGTGCTTAGATTTATGGGTTTTGTTTTGTTTTCTTTTACTCAAAAACTTGGCTCTTTCATTTACACCTTTCTGTGTCCTGAGAAGGTAAAATCCTTCATTACCCAACCTGTGCACTTAAGCTGCTTATTGATAAGACATTTAGGGACAATCACTGCTATATACAGTTACCTCCCATGCGGGAGTCTTCAGGAGAGTGGAGTAGTGCCCTGAGATTTTTCCTCTGACTTCTCAACTAGCATATTTTGCAATTAGTTTTTGAGTAATACTGCTCTCTGACACATTCTAATTGTTAAAAATTATACAATCAAAATATCCATTAAAATAAATGTACATCATTATTGGTGTTATTAGGTTTAAAAGACAGAATTTTAGAAGAATTAGATCTGCTATCTCCCTCTCTCTCTCCATCTCCTTTCTTCTCTTTCTCCTCTCTCTTTCTCTCTCCCTTCCTTCATCTCTGTCCTATGCCTTTGTTTCTTTCTGTCTTTTTAATGTATGAAGTGTATGTGTGTGTGTGTGTGTTTATGTGTGTATGTGCATATGTCTGTGTTCTTGAGCTGATAACAGAAATACAAAAAGGCACCAAACTTCAGACTAATGGTGTAATTATAATCAACCAACAATACTATACATTTTTCTTTTGGGGTTTTAGCTACCAGAAATAAACACTCCCTGTCACCCTTAAGGAAAATGACAGAAGAAAATAAATGAATTTGACTTTTACATTTCCTAGTCCAGCTACAAGCACTCATAAACTTGTTTTAACTTTTCCTCTCACTTTTTTTATTGTCACAATTTTAACTTTCATCAGGCTATGGGATAGAGAGAATAAAGTCTTTCAAGTCAGAGAGCATGATTCAAGTCCTAATTCTGCCACTTATTAGTGGTCTATTTTTGTGTTTCTCTTTTCCTTCCTGACCCTTACGTGCATTCATTTATTTGGAGTTTTCCATGAGTAAGCTCTGTTCTATGTACTGAGGATAGAGCTATGAACAGACAAATGTCTGGCCTCAAGAAGGTTACATTGAAATTTTTTGGTTCCAATGCAGTTTTCTTTGAGACAACTTTTCACACAAGTGTACTCCATGGATGATGTCATCCAGATCCACAACTACCACATCTAACTCCCTGATGGATACTGGTAGCTTAAATCACTCTGCTAACTCACTTTTCATTCAGTTTCTATTATCCCTCTCCATTTGGCTGTCTCCAAGCACCTAAACTTAGTATACCATAAATTGAATTCATAATCTAACCCATCAATGAATTTCTTTTCTAGAGTTGCTTAATCTAATAACCTAACAAATGTGTTAATACATATAAAGGCACTGAAATCAATGCTTGATGCACTTTTGTCTTGTTCATACTGTACCATCAGTAAGCAGTTGTCTTAGTTTGCTAGAGGTGCTATGACAAATACCACATTATGAGTTAGCTTGAACAAAACAATTTATTGTCTCACTGTTTTAGAGCTGAGAAGTCCAGCATCAGGTTATTGACAGAGCTTGCTTTCTCCCAGAGTTC
>PVIY010032513.1:0-28947 GCA_004026745.1 Myrmecophaga tridactyla
AAAGAAATTCATATGAACAATTCTATAAAAATAAGTAGCATGTATATTGTTCTTAAAATAATTTGCAAGCATTTTTACTTACATGCTGTCATTAAGGCAGCCAGACAATGTGGTGAGCTAGGTTTTATACTAGACCCTCTTTGTTTGGAGTGGTGGCACGACTAAATACCCAACAGGCAGAGCCATGACTTGAAGTTCCTCCTGTCACCACTGTGACTGACTGTGTCAAAAACAATGTCAAACTGTGGATTCAGTTCACTGACATACAATTCTGAGTCTTTGACTAAAATACATCTGCCAAGGGAATCTAAATAGGAATCAAAATAAAATTAAGTAAAAAAGAAAATCAGGATGTCTAATTCCTTATGATCAGTAGACAGATATATTTAATTGCCATTTTGTAGCCACTTGATAATTTTATATTTCATGGAACATTTTATATCTTTTAAAAATACTTTGTGTTCCTTGAGACTCATGCATGTATCAAGGCTTTAGCAATTTCTGGGGAGGAACTTGGGGCTCTTGTGGCCCCAAGAAATAGGGTTCATACCTTGCATTACATAAAAAATAGCTCAAATGGATAATAGACTTAAATGTAAAATGTAAAAGTCTAAAGCTTCTAGAAGAAAACATAGGGGAAAATTTTTGTCACATTAGGTTAAGCAAATATTTCTTACCTTTAACACATAAAGAACAATAAAGGAAAAAAAGTGGATTTCATCAAAGTTAAAATTTCTTGTCTTTGAATACACTATTAAGGAACTGAAAAAATAAACCTCTGACTGGGAGAAATGTTTGCAAAACATATAACTGAAAAGATTTGGGATACTGAATATATAAAGACTATTATTATCCCAATAACAAGACATATACACAACATAAAGATGGGCAAGAGATTTGAACACACACTTCAAATAAATGCACACTCAAAAATAAGCACAGAAAGAGATGTTTAGCATCACTAGTACTTAGAGAAGAGAAAATAATAATAATAGAATCCTAAAAATATCTAATGAAGAGAATATGAAGTAACTGGAACTCACATATATTGTTGAGAATACAAATTGGTACAGACACTTTGGAAAATAGTTTTATGGTTTCTAATAAAGTAAATCATATGCTTACCATACAAGCTGACCATTCCTTATCTGGGGATTTACTCAAAAGTAATGAAAGCATATGTCCAAAAAGTCCTCCCTTCAAATGTGTACAGGAGTTTTATTCATAAGTGCCCCAAATTGGAAACAACTCAATTATCTATCAACTGTTGAATGGGTAAACAAATTGTGGCACATCCATACAATGGAAACGAAAAGTGAGCACAGCTCAGCAAAGAAAAGTAATGCACTACTGATACATGCAGCCACTTACATGAACACTGTGATAAGTGCAAGAAGCCAGACCCAGAAAAACTACATACATCATATCTACTTTTATGTGAAATTCTGGAAGGGATGGCCTTCAAAAGGGTCTTTCTGGGTGTTGAGAATGTTTTCTATCTTGATTGTGGTGTTGACTACACACTTTGCATTTGTCAAAATTAGTCTAAAAGGTTAACTTTTACTTTATATGTATTATCCCTTCATAAATCTAGTTTTAAAATATAGGCTATCAGAAAATGGATACATCATGGACTATAATTCAATGTGATGAAAACAAATATGTTCACCTTCATTCGATGGCTCTGTCCCGTAATTTATTCTGTAACTAACTCTGTTACAATATTTTTTGCCTTTCTTAGAGATCTGCCCATATATTTATTATTAGTATTATTGCTACTCTATGCTCTCATTCACTTGCATTAATAGCAATTTTGTTCCTGAGTTCTTTCATTGGGGAAATTAGCTAACAATTTCTTGATTCCCTTATGGATGTGACAAATTATAGTAAAATTCACAGATCCTCTCTGGACATCTTTGAATTTTCCCTGGTCAATCTTCTGAGGAAACATGTTAGAACTGCCTACTAGGTCTACATCAGTAATTTTTCCAGCTGCAAAGAGCTGCTCTACCTTAAAACTTCTGGAAAGCACTAGAGAATTGCTACTGAAATAACCTGTACTAACTTTCATTCACTATAGCTTATATTATTTCATGTACAAAGGCAGCTTGGAAAGCCTACATTATGCTAATATGTGGGCTATGGATGAAATTTAATTTTGTCAAACATAATATTTTATCCTGTAAGCAAAAAAGTAGATTTAATCAAACATTATTTATTCCACACAGGAAAGTCATTCCATCATTGAGCATATTTTAGACACTTAACATTGTAGTCTATCAAATCCAGGATTTAATAATATGTACAGCCTATTAAAGAAAGCAAACTTTTATTACTTTGGTGTGAAAGTCCTCTGCTTCTTTCCTATAACTAACAAGAACATTCAGTATATCGTAACTGCAACTAAAAACATCATTTCTTTTTGTCTTGTCATAAAAGTATACCTAAAATTTATATTCTAAGTTATACATTGTTTCTAATATCTTCAAATCATACAATAGCCTATTTTCAGAGTGCGTATTTTTTTATATATAGTGACTATTATGATTTTTTTCTTGTTATTCTGCAATTAAAAACAAGGCAAAGAAGGTGTTTGCTTTCCACCCCAAAGTAAAGTTCCAGATTCCCATTTCTGCTTTCATTTTTTTCAATCTTTCACATATACATACTTTCTTCATCGTGACTTTAAATAGAATTTCATAACCCAAAATTCTTTTGAAGTGGCATTAGGAAGGGACAACTTTCAGATATTATGGAGTTAAGCTATGTAGACTATTTCTCATTTTTATTCTGGGAATTTAATGAATTAATATTATCCCTTCATTTTCTTCTTTCTTGAACTTTCTGAAATCATTAGAGCAGTTAAAAAGCTAAATGGGTCCATTTAAATAAGCGTATTGTAAAATAATACACAATCAAATGATCTAATTCAATCTAACTTTTAACTATCTTTGGAAATATTATTTTTATTACTTAAGGGGCCATATTACTAAGAAAATTCCCAGGCAAGTCAGAATACCTCTGTCTTTGAACTTGAGATAGTTGGAGAATTCACCCTTTGGTGTTGTTGTCAGAAGAGGGTATGAGAGGAAGTGATATTCAATTTGAGACCTCAGTGAAATAAATAAGCAACCTGTGAAGGGAATTCTGAGCTGAAAGAATGTCAGTGCCAAGAGTCTAAGACAAGGACAACTTAGTATACATATTTTAAATTTTTGAGATTTTTCTTCATAATGCAATTGTCAAATTGTATATTGGTTTCAATACTTGAAATGTAGCATTCCTCCCTATGAAACAGAAAAACAGAAACCTTTTCATACTTTTTTCTTAAAATAGTTCAATTCCTGCTTTAGAATATCAAGTAAAACTAATTTTTTTTAATTTGATATAAAAGAGCAAAGGACCCACACAAGGGGGAAAAAAAGAAAGTGATTTTGCAGTCAGCATCTGCTTTTGTAGAACTTCCAGTTGTGAGTTCTGGGAATCTATAATCTATCCAATAATGTCTTCTTCCAGATGTTTTTTCTCCACTCCTTGGGGAAAAAATAAAATGAAGAAGAAAGAGAGGGAGGGAAGGAGGGAAAAAATGTTATCTTATGATGTCTAAGGGTTATTTAAGACCTCATTTAAAGTGCCCACTATCTCAAATTTTCATATGTATTAACAGGGAAATTAATTATTTAAAAGCAGAATGTTTTAGTTTGCTCTGGTATATTTCATCTTTTAGTAGAGATGTTTTGTTAGTTTCAATTATTCTCCCTTAAAAGAAAATGAACTGTCCTTTGAAAATTTCTCTTCCTAGAAAGCATAATTCTAGATTCACAGTTAGATCTTTCTCCTTCTAGAACATTCATACTATACAATTTCTTCTCTTTCATATTCTGTTCTTTCCTAAACATTTGTGCAGCATCTACCATAACCAGACATTGTGTCCACACCAGGGTTAACAAGATGAATAATAGACATTTGGCTTTGGAAAGCTTATCATCTATGGGAAAGATATACATATAAAACAAATAATTACCACACACAAAAAATTAAAGGATAAGATCTAAATAAGGCAGTTGGACAAGGCTATAAGATCACAAAAAGAGAGATTAACTCCTTCTCATAGGCCTGAAGAAAGCTTCAGAAAAGAGTTAATATTAGAACTGAAACTTCAAAGAAAAACAAAGAATGGGAAATTTAAGATAGCTGCTTTAAAAGAAAGGAATGCTGTGTGCAAAAGTAAAATCAGATGGGGCAGTGTGAGGGTGGCTCAGTGGCAGAATTCTCGCCTGCCATGCCGGAGACCCGGGTTCGATTCCCCGTTCTTGCCCATGTGAAAAAGAAAAAGAAAAATCATATGAAGGAGGGGTGGTCTGAAGAAAGCTGAACTCATTGGAGAAGGAGGGATGCTGCTGAGTTTACCAATTAAAGGAGAGAGGGAGGAAGGAGAGAGAGGGGGAGGGAGGGAAGGAAGGGTGGAGGGTGGGAGGGAAGGAAAGAGGAAGTAGGAGGAGGAGGAGGAGGCAGCGAGAGGGAGCAAGTGAGGAAGACAGACACTGGATTCCCCCCTTCACCTGTCCCTCAGTCTTCCTCCAGTGCCGAGAAACCAGAACACAGGAAGGATTCCTAAAAGCTCCTACAATGCAAAGCTGAGCACCAAGGGTGAAGAATGGATCTGAGGACAAACAATCAGTTGATTGATATACTCTATAAATTGGTAGCCTGTATTTTGCATTTGTGTTTGGTGTTTTGAAAAATGCTCAAGATCCAAACCAATACTTTTTTATAAATACAGTGCTTGACTTATTTTTCCACACCATTTATTCATATGTATTTTTGGCTAATTTAGCTGTCATCTCAACATTGTAGAGACTCCACATTTGATTTTCTGTTTGAAGGCTGCTTTCTTGAATGTGGGCAGTAGTTGAAAGTTATCTATGGACTGAAATACTGTAAAGTGTAAGAAATTATAGATTTTCATGGGTGTTTTTTGTTATTCATTTTTACTCTTGCTTCCTCAAGTTTTGTTGTTGTTGTTTTTGTTTTGTTTTGTTTTTGTGGGGTTTTTTTTTTGTTTTTTGTTTTGTTATTTTTTTTTTGCCAATTCTCAGAATTCTGTTTCTTACTTTCTTGGTCATATTTCTTTTTCTGATGTGTTAATTTATACCATAAATATCACTAGGCATCCTTGCAAACGGTCCATTTCTTTGTTTGGTTAACTTGTTACTTACAATTATTCCACCTTCTTCCTGCCATAAGACACTAAATACCCTATATCTTTATCCATGCTCTTTTCCTCATAAAAATTAACTTGTCATGGTTCCAGGTTATTTATTTCCAATATTCAACTTTTAAAAATCCTTCAATAACTGTACCTCAAGAGATATTTTCAATCCTTGGAACTTTTTTCCATAAAAAAATAGGCTCATGATGCAAACAAATAATACTATCCTTGCTCCTTGCCCACACCCAACCTGCATCACATAACATTTTAGGACACAGATTAACTCCCAATGTCAAATTCGGGTTTGACCACAAAATATCTTACTGGATTTTGATATTGGATATTGTAAGTAAGTATATGAATGTATGCAGATTTTGTGAATATGCACATACTAATAATTTGTTTTAAATTTTTATATAATGTTTATGTAAGATAAAAAGTGTTCTTTATCTTCCCTTTTCTGAAAGTGGAACATACGCTATTCGTAACTAATTCCATTTCTTAAAGCACTGATTTCTATTTTTCATGATTTGGAGAAACAGGCAATATTCCAGATGAAGTTAGTAAAGTACAATGTTAAGTGGAGTCATCTCTTAGGTCTACAAAATCATGGTTCCACTTCAGGCTTTTCCATCTTTCCCTTTTGTTGTCCAAGGATCTTGCTTCTTTCATAATGTCATGTTATTTTCCTCCAGTAAATTGGAAATACAGTTTACTAAGTTATTTGAAGACTAGTGAAAGCTAATACATGCATAGCCTAACTACATGTTAATTATATAGATTACCAATTAATCTTCATAACCCTAAAGCAGTTACAAGTATCATTTTCCTCTTCAGACAAGAAACCTGAGACAAAGGGCGGTTAAGTAATCGCCTTCACATCGTAAAGCTAGCTATTAGTAAAATTAGAACTCAAACCCAAAGTCTAGATCCAAACCTGTGCTCTGAACCACTATACTACCCCTAAACTGAATTTATGATGTCAAATTCTATGAACAAGGAACAAGGGAGTAGACAAAATGTTGTCCATGAAATCAAGGCAGATGTACATGACTATAGGATGGCTTAGAGATCAGTGAGTCATCTTCAGAGCCAGGGAAGCGTTGGCCTGCTCCTGGTTGCTTTGGAACTTGTTCAGGTGCATGGGTAGATAAGTATCCTTGTAAGAAGAAAGCTTTCCTTAAGTCAGTTCAATAAAAATCAGGAAACCTAAGATAGCTCTTGCTGAGGGTGATAAGCACTTCTGCTGTAACTGAGCCCTTCATGGGAATTCCCATTGGACCAGTTTGCCATTCTATTTTCTCTCTCCCACATTAGCCTGACTGTTCATTTTCATCTCATTATTCCCTTCCCACCTGGGCCAATTATTTTTCTTCCTAGCGCATGGTACCAAATATAACTGTATAAATATAGCCTTCATAAACAAACTATCACAACATCTAATCACTATGTAGTACTTCAAAATTCAAGTCATTTTTAAAATATTAATTTAAGACATCCATGAATGTTATTGTGAAAGATAGCTATATCCTCTGCTTCTGATGCCTGAAGTGGATTGCACTATGCTTGCTCTGAAAGCTTGGAAAAGCTCCTAAATTACACTGGATGAATAAAATTATGAACTACACGGAGGCATGGTATAACATTGTCTTCAGTTATATTTAGTTCTCTTTCATTTTCTGTCATTATAATTTAGCTCTTATAGAATGATTAGTTGAGTCTTAACTGTTATTACAGCCCTCCCAGTTTTTTTCAAAGTAACATGCCTAATACCTGTCAAAGAGAGTGGCTTACTTTAAACATATTTGTGTAACCCTAAACTGGCATGATTTATTCTATATGAGCGTTGAGGTCCAGTCTCTCTGTTACTTCCTGCAAGATTACTGTCAGCTCAAAAAGGTGATGTAATCTGCAAAAGTCAAAGGAGGAAATATACACACTAGAGGCCTGCCATTCTCTAGAGCTGTCTGAAATTATGAACATTTTTCCTTGCAAAACACTGCATGGCATAAGGGATTAAAGTAAGAGCCTGATCCAGAAGCCAAAGATAGCCAGGGCCGTCAACTATTAGTCAAGATACTTCAGATCAGAAGAAACGTGCATTATAAACAAGTTCATTTCCTTCCTTTTCTTACCTAAGGATTGGCTGAGAATGCTGTCCTTATTATGAAGTGGGGGATGGGGGGAGTTTGCCATGCTGTCTTTTCACAGGTTTTGAGGGGTCTAGTTAGCTGCATTTTTATATTTCGATGGGAAAGCCTCCCTCACACTTTCATATGTCTTTTCCTTTGTGCTTAGCCGCAGTCATCTGAATGTACTTGACCATCTGGCCATCAGGTTTTATCGTGTTAACCTGGGAATGTTAAATTCCCATTGTTTTTATCCCTGGTACCACAAATGTAAAGAGGTATGTGGCTAGGGAGGTACAGCTGGTCTGCTGAGGTGAGTACTGCTGCAGACAACCAGCAGGTTAAGCAAAAGAAAATGATACAAATCAGTTTTAGTATCAAAAACAGCTCTTACTACCCAAAGGGGACTGAGCAGAATATATAAACACGAAGCTGCACCGCTGTGCCATCTTTTCTGTATGGAGTGAGGTGCCTAATTAAGACAGTAGGCGCCGATGAGGCGGCGAAGAGGCAGTTAAGCGAGGAAAATACATTTGGCTGCCATGTGATTACTTGTCCTTACTAAAAGTGCTCAAGACAAAGTACTAAAGCTCACCTTCTCTGCAGATTCCCACACGTGTTTTCTTATCCTCTGTTTTGAGTCACAGAACCACACAGGGCTGCTTATAGGCAAAAAGTTCCTGCTGGGCTTGAAAACGAGTCCCACCGCAGCCCCAGTCTTCAATGTCTTTATAATTAGGTGGATGCTCACAATGATTTGGGAGACTGCCTCTCCAAATGCGTTACTTTCCAGGATGCTTAGAGGACTGTAATCCTTCCCTTTTTTATTCCATTAATTTTTTTTTACTACTTCCTCTCCATGAGCCCAATCCAGGTTCTTGCCTAATAAGTAAAAACCTGCCAGTGTCAACAATTACTGTAGCAAGTGACATGGCAAGCAAAGGAGGGGTGGATTTGCCAGGGCGCTGAGGTGTTGAACACTTGTGAAATCCAGAAAATGTGGTCCTGGCAGCTTGGAAGGAGAACCTGCAGTTTTTAAAGGCAGGAATGGTAGATGAGGTCCCTCTGCAGTCTAGAAAGGTCCTGACTATTAAAGTAGAAGTGTACAGTTACACACATGTGTGCACACTCACACAGGCATGCATGGCACGAGATCAACAGCACCACCACCAAGCAACCCATGTGCCTGGTTTTTGAATAATTAGGAGAGAGTTATAAAAAAAGAGACTAACAAATTACTCAACCTCTATACCTCTGAGATCAATTTAGAGGTATAGTTCAAATACTGCAACCCAGTCTTTCACATTTAATTATTTTTTCATCTTGCCTTGTAGAACTTTCCAATCATTTATTTTTATCATGGTGATGAGATCATTTAAAGATGATATACAATGTAGATTTTGCTTGGAACAGCCAGTGGCTTACAGAAATGACAGATTCCTCAACAACTATAAAAGTTATTTTTCAGGGGAGAATGCTAGCATTAAATTTGCCCTGAAGGTGAGGTAAGTCTTTGGTGCCAGAAGGCTGCTTTTAGATAAATGGGTATCCTTTAATTGTATTCACTAGGATCTCTCCTCTATCAAAGCCCCAGCAGGCTACTCTGGCTGGCTTTTTAATGTTACAATTCATATCATTAGGTACAGCCTCACTGTTCACTTATTCACTATTTGTAACTGCCAAACCTTTGCCACTTAACCCTGACCTTGCCATATGCCTTCACTGAGCATCTTTTCAGAGGCCAAGGCACCTACATCTTCCAAGCTGTTTCAATCCTTGTCACCTCTGCTAAAAATATCAGTGGTAACTGTCACTGCCTGTTGTGCTTACTGACAATGCAAAACACATTTCTATTGGCCGTTGACAATATACATATATCAATGATTTTCTGAAGCTCTGGGTAATGTTCAGCTAGGTGTTCTGAGGTTTTGAGGGGTCTTCTTTTCAATCACCTTCTCTAATCCTGGATTCAACAACAAAAATAGGATAGTAATGACTCCTATCATCTACTGAATACCTACTATGTACCAGGACCTTCGTAGACACTTCATGTCCATTTCAATTGCACCTTACAAACTTCCATTTGTCAGCATTAGTATTTTTTGAGAATCTTTGTCTTTTGTAAATTGGGATTAATAGGTTTTGCTTTTATGATGATCCTTTATGTAAGTAAATTTATTTTTAATGTTGCTTTGTGTTTTCAAATTATTTTCCTTGCATCTTTCCTTCTTTCTTCCTTTTTTAGATTGACGAAGTTTCCTGTATTCTCTTTTTACTCTGCTGATTTGAAGGCTGTCAGTTGTTTTCTACTCAGTTTTACTTAATTTTAAAGGTATATATGTAATTCTAATCTTGAAAACAAAATCTGTATTTGTCAGTATTTCTGACCTCCTCCTGACCATTATCTGGACTTACTCAGAATTTATCCACTAATTATGGCCTTGCCCTCCACTATCTTGCTGCAAGTATTTCATTTTAGTTTCTTTACCATACCAGTTCTTTAACATGCCATTTTACAAGTAGTGAGTATTTGTTTAGGCCTAGACTGAGCTCGCCCAGAGCCCAGAAGAATGCAGCTGCTAGACTGAAAAACACACCAGGCACAGAAGCAGATATGGGTTCATTGGAATCTATGAACAAGAAAAGTTTTCTGGTGACAATCAGCTGGATATTAATGCTCCACAAATAGAACAGAAATGCACAAGGCAATATATGATTCAGAACAAAGACATTCCATATAGTTTGAGACATTGAGTCTCTAGTATAATCATTAAAGGGGCCTAAGACGTGATGTTTTTACTAAGGTTAGTGTTTAAGACTAAGATACAATCAATTCCATTTTTTACATCCTTAATTACATTCTTCCTCCTCCGAGGAGATGGTTTACTTTCTTGACCTTTGTCCTTAGCTAAAGGAGGTTTGTTACAAGCTTTTAGGAGGGGCCCCACAATCTTTTATTAATTTTGCTGATCAGCATTAATACTTTTTCCCCACCATTTTAGTTTCTTGCTGCTAAAACCAATACTATACAGTGGATTGGTTTAACACAGAAATTTATTGGCTCATGGTTGCAGAGATGAAAAGACTTCCTTTCTCCTGGGGTCATTATTTTCTGTCTGACCAGCCATCCTTGGGGTTCCTTGGCTTTTCTCTCACATTGCAATGCACATAGTGGCATCCTATCCTTTTTTTTCTGGGTTCCATTGACATTCAGCTTCTCACTTTTCCCATGACTTCTCTTTCCATGTCCAATTTCCTTTGCTTATAAGGACCTGAGCCATGTGGAATTAACACACCCTCATTCAGTTTTGGAACATCTTAACTGATCACATCTTCAAAGGCCCTATTTCACACACACAGGACCAAGGTTTGGGAACTGAATGTGCCTTTTGTGGGGACATGATTCAATCCCCTATACCCACATCTTCCTGCTAGTTCTCTTCTTTCTTAAATGCATATATTGTTTTGAGTGAGTGCATTTCAGTGGATAATAAAAATTACTATCTTGCTATATCTGAAAATGACTTTATTTGGCTTCCACCTTTCAAGGATTTTTGTCTGTACATTAATCTCTGGTAAACATCTATTTTCATACTTTGAAAGTATTTTTCCATGGTTTCTTTCTCTAATGGATAGTGTGACATATACTATCAGTCCATGTGTTTTTCCTATAATTCATCTTTTTTGCACTATTCACTTTCCCTATAATTTTGATGTCTTCAGTTTCATTATAATGAATCTATATGGGAATTTATTTTTATTTATCCTATGCAGCACTTGCATTGCACTTTTAAGCTGAAACTCATGTATTTCTTAAATTGCAGAAAATTTGCAATCATCTTCAATTCAAATATTGCTTATTACCATTTATTCTAGTCTCATCTTCTAGTAATACCTGTCAGATCAAGGTTCAGCAAACTTTTTCTGTGAAAGACCCTATCGGAAATATTTAAGACTTTGTAGATATCAAAATACTTCTTCAGGGCTGTGTTAAGGATATCTCAGTGGCAGAATTCTCACCTCTGATGCCAGAGACTCAGGTTCTATTCCTGGTGCCTACCCATGCAAAAAAATAAATAAAAATAAAAATACAAAATGATAAAAAAAATACTTCTTCAACTTCCAACACAGCTTTTAATGCCAGATGTAAATATTGCAGTAATGCAATTCAATTCAATTCTGATTCTATCTGGAATTAAGGCAGACTCCACAGATTAAGGGCAATCCTCTGCAAGATAGCCAACTGAAACACCAGTCACAAATTTGGGGCCCTAGGCCACCTGTACTTCTGACCAAGTGGCTACAGATTTTAGGGTTTCCACCATCTCCTCAGCCTAGATAATCTGTTAGAATGATTCACAGAATTCACTAAAAGCGCTACAATTAAAACTATAGTTGTATTATAGTAAAAGTATGTGTGGTGAGTTGGAGCTGTATGTATGCCAGAAAAACATGCTCTTAAACTTAATTCATTCCTGTGGGTATGAACCCATTATAAGTAGGACCTTTTGATGAGGTCACTTCAGTTAAGGTGTGGCCCCCCTCAATGAGGAAGGAAGGAGTCCTTTAGAAGCAAAATGAAATTCAGACAGAGAGAGGAAGTCCCAGAAAATAAGAAACTGAAATTCAGTGGAATCCAGAAGAGAAGTGAGAGGGCATGATGTGCACTGCCATGTGACAGGGTCACCAGCAGCCAGCCCCAGAATACCCCAGTCTTCAAGGAGAAAGTGTCACCTTGATGATGCCTTAATATGGATGTTTTCCTGGCCTCAAAACCATGAGTCATTAAATTTCCTTTGTGAAAGCCACCCCTTTGCATAGTATTTGCTTGAGCAGCCTAGGAAACTAAAATGTATGCAAATAAGACGTCAGAGAAGTCATAGGGTGAGTTCTGGGAGGGTCTCAAACACAAGCTTCTATGCTTCGGTGTCCTCTCCAAGTGGAGCCAGGACTCATCATCCTCCAAGCACAGAGATGTCATTATCAGTTGTGGAATCTCATTAGGCTTCAAGTGTACTGATTTATATGAAGTCTTATAGGCATGACTGATAAAATCCATAACCATTTGATTGAACTTAATCTACAACCTCCTAACTTCCAAAGGTTGTGGAAGTAACCAGCCTCCAACTTAATCTGCAGGTGTGACTGTCCACCCCCTGTCATCTGGTTAGCATATAAATTCTCAGAGACGGACCAGGGTCAACCATGGATAACAAAAGACTTGCTTATCTTGGGAAATCTTGAGAACAAAGATCAGTTATGTTTTTTCATTATGATGTAGTAGTACCTACAGTGTCTGTCACAACTACTCAGTGCTACCATTGTAACAAGAAAGCAGTAATAGGCATCATTAAATGAATGGGCATAGCTGTTGCTCCAATAAAAATGTATTTACAAAAACAGCATTGGGCTGGATATAACCCAGAACAAGAATTTGTCAAATCCGTGTATTAGAGGAATGCTGAAGCATTTTCATTTGTACTCCATGTCTCTTAAACACTATTTCATTAAAACTAGTCATCAAATTTGTATGAAAGGTTAAGAGGACCTGAATAGCCAAAAATATCTTGAAAAAGAAGAGTGAAGTTGTGAGTTGGAGAATTTACACTTCCCCATTTTAAAACTTATAACAAAGGTACACTAATCAAAACAGAATGGTGCTAGCACAAGAACAAACATATGGGCAAACAGAATCAAATTGAAGGTTCAGAAACAAAGCCCCATACCTATGGCCTTTCGCAAAGGGTGCCAAGTACACTCAATTGGGAAAGAATCATCTCTTAAATAAATTGTATTGGGAAAACTGGATATCCATATGCAAACAATGAGGGTGAACTCTACCTCACACCATACATACAAATTAACTCAAAATGGGTCAAAATATTAAATATAGGAAGCAGCAATAATCTCCTAGAAGAAAACACAAGGAAACACATTCAGAACCTTGTGTTAGATGATGGTTTCTTAGATTTTACACAAAAAGCATGAGCAACAAAAGAAAAAATAATAGACAAATGGGACTTAATAAAAATGTAAAAGTTATGGTTGTCAAAGGGCAAGAAATGAAAAAGACAACCTACAGGGCTCTGTTGTATGCAGTCAGAGGGTCTCCACAGTGCTTCCCAAGGAATTCCTGGCCCCTCTGATGAATGTGGACTCTTTCATGCGGTACCAGAATACCACCATGATCAAGAACAGTCTGGTCATAAAAACCAGTGAGATCTACATGTTCCAGAGCGGCTTTATCCTGACCCTATTTCTTTATTCCCACCCTTTTGCCCTGGGGGCCAGTTTTGTTTGACTAGTACCACTATCTCCAAGATGGTTGGCTCCCAGTATCAGAGCTGAGGTGGAGAAGCAAGGTGCTACCAACAGTGTTCCAAAAAAACACTACCCTCATTGACTGGGAAAAAAAGACAAGGTTGCAGACAATTAAGCTAATAGAGAACTAGAGTCAAAGGAGAAATGCAGACAAAGTGAAATTTCTAGAATCTATACCTTTTTCTGAAAAACAAGCACACCTCACCTCCTCACTTTTTTCTTCTCTCACTGATGTACAAATGATATTTAAGGTTGTGACTGCAACCTGCAGCTGTCCTAAAATCATGATGTTGGCATATGGTTTTGCAAAAAAACAGAAAAATTTTAAAAAGAAAAGAAAAAATCATGTAAAAACAAATATAGACTAGTATATTTATACATTTATTTATGGAAAGAAGTAGGTCTTGCAAAACAGTTTTGTTACTTATTAGTAACTGTGTACATAGAAGCCTTGTACAAACTAAAGGAAGTATTTCCAAAGTCTGTCACCTCTTTCAGCATGGAAAATTGGAACTTATTGAACCACAGGGGAAAAGATAATCACTTAACCTAATTGGAGTGAGGTTTATTTTATGTTTACATGGTAACTGCTTATGTGAGTAAGTAGACAAGGCTAGCTGTCCTTTTAGAATTTTTGAACATGTTTTGTTTACCCTCCCTAGTCCTGAACCCATATTTTCTTTCTTGAATGTACTTTTTAAAAAAAATTAAGGTTGAAGAATAACAAAATTCCCCCAACCTTAGAATCTTAAGTATTTAGAATGCATAAATGGACTTATTTTAGTCCTTAGGGAATTAATGTGTGTCTTATTTAAATACAGCTAAGTTGGAATCTCAAGAGTGCCAAGGTACCCTCATGCTCTCCAGATACCTTCCTCTTCCTGAACACTAGAAGGAAAAGTGAACACACAAGCAGGGGACTTGAGATGATCTAGTTTATTTAGGTCAGTATCTATGAACCAGGTTTTCATTTTTGAGAAGAAACTGTCATGTAAAGCATGTTTCTTCCTACACTCTGCTACCAAAATTTTGTCTATTAGTTTTTGAACCTGACTCTTTAGGATGTTTATTTATTTATTTTGCCAAATTGTGCAAACATTTTATGTTTTGCTCAATTCCTTTCTCCAGAAAACTTAAGTAATTTTTTTTTCTTGGGACTACCTTAAGGTACATGCAACCCTACCCTCTGTAACAAATCAATGACAATGACGCAAAATGAGTTATAAGCATATTAACATTCTCCTCCCATAAGGATCAATACCCTTCCCTAACGTGCATTACCTGTGACAATGAGAGAAATCTGTGGTCATCCCTATTTTTTGTTAGAAGTCTTTAATCCTTGGGTTACAACAACCAGCAACTGTTAACCGTAAAGAACTCCCAGGGCTCCATCTGAGATCCTACAAGAGTTTCAAGTACTAAGTTTACTGTTCAGAAACCTAAAACCTTCAGATGGTTCGGAGGCCAGATAAGTCCTAAAATCCAGAGGTGCCAGTCTCTCCAAGAACATCAACCAGTTCCATCCTATATTGTCAACATCCCTTTCAACATTTCAACATCCCTCCCACTCTTACTAACTTTTTTCATGTTGAAAGGGATGTTGACAATATAGGATGGAACTGGTTGATGTTCTTGGAGAGACTGGCACCTCTGGATTTTAGGACTTATCTGGCCTTAAGAGTTTCAAAGACTCTTAAACATTTTCTCTGGAAAGACTCACAGCAGTCATTTAAAAATAACCACTTAATATAGGTAAGGTCATGTGATTATGAAACAATCATTTTCTGAGTACCTAGCACATGCTGGGTTCTTGAAATGAAAACATGAGTGTGACATATCTTCTGCCATCAATCATCTTATAGTCAAAAGATCAAAAAGCTGAGAAATGGAATACAATACTGTAATTCTTATAATACAAATATATATGGGAAAATGGGAGACGTGAATTAAAAATGAAGAAGTCATTTCTACGGGGTATGGAGGTAGGAGAACAAGACTCACCTTCATGGAAGAGTTAACAGTAGAAATGAGTGTTACAGGATGGCATCATATTCACCCAGTAGATGAAGGATGAAAGGATGTTTCTGGGAGAGGGAACAGTGGAAAGGAAAAAGGGAGCCTATCATGACTCCTCTGTTTTTGACCTGGAAGACTGGGTAGTATTTCTAGCAATAATCAACCTAATGTATTCAGGCTGAGATTTAGTTTGGATAAAGCAGCTTTCAGTTTGTTGAACTTGATTTTTCTATTGTAATTAACTTTGAGGTAATGGGTTAAAGAATTTTAAACAAAAATGATCAAAATATGAACTTACTCTCTCAGGTGCTGAATATCCAGGAAGCAAATTCTTTACCAGTTAGCAAATGCATGCCTTCTGGAGGAAATTTTTTTTTAGCATTTTTATTGTGAAATATTACATATATACAAAAAAACCTAAAAAATTGAAAGTACATTTTAACAAGAAGTTATAGAGCAGATTTCAAAGTTTGGTTCCACAATTCTAGGTTTTTCTGTCTCGTTGCTCCAAGACACTGGATTCTAAAGAGCAATATCAATATAATGATCAAGTAGTCACACTCATTTTTAAAATCCTAACTTCTCTGTTATAATTCCTCCTTTGAGCCTCCCACTCTTACTAACTTTTTTCATGTTGAAAGGGATGTTGACAATATAGGATGGAACTGGTTGATGTTCTTGGAGAGACTGGCACCTCTGGATTTTAGGACTTATCTGGCCTCCGAACCATCTGAAGGTTTTAGGTTTCTGAACAGTAAACTTAGTACGTGAAACTCTTGTAGGATCTCAGATGGAGCCCTGGGAGTTCTTTGCGGTTAACAGGAATGTTGCTGGTTGTTGTTTGGCAAACTGTGGCAATTAGCAGTATCTAGCTGAAGCTTGCCTCCAGAATAGGCTTTTGACTCTATTTGAACCCTCTTAGCCACTGATAACTAATTTTGATATATTTCTTTTCCCCCTTTTGGTCAGGAAAGTATTGTCGATTCCATGGTGTCAGGGCCAGGCTCATCCCTGGGAATCATGTCCCACATTGACAGGGAGACTCAGCCCTGGACATCATGTGCTTCGTATGGGGGAGGGGAATGATTTTACTTCTTTAGTTGGGCTGACAGAGAGAGGCCACAGCTGAGCAACAAAGGAGGTTCTCTGGAAATAACTCTTAGAGATGTAATTATAGGTAGACTTAGCTTCTCTGCTGCAAGAATAAGTTTCATAAGAGCAAGCATTAAGGTTTAGGGCTTGGCTTACTAACTTGGGAGTTCCTAGAGTTTGAGAGAGCATCAGGGGTTTCCAAGTGGAAAAGTTTAATAGTTCTATATTTTTTCTCCAGTTCCTCAAGATACTTTGCCAATACTATTTAATTATCTGTCCAATATACTCTGGAATGTATCTGGGTGTTATATTAAGCTATACTGAATTACAAGTCCTCATTCCCTTTCTGGGCTTCCTGTGTTTGGATTGTTTAAATGCACTATCCAGAAAGGTTGAGTAAGATTGTGTGCTACAGAAAATTTAGGTTTGGGACAAAATAAAGCTCTCTTCCTTTGGTCTTATACAGTAAGTGAAGTTCTAAAATACAGACAATGTCATCCTTTACCCTGTATTCTAACTTACCTTAGTCCCACTGAGATCAGATTCATTTTCATCTCTCAGTGAAGCTGATCTTTTTTCAGTTTCTTTAACAGTTGTTGTATGTAGCAATGCTGACCTTCAGAGCTTCAGAACTTCAACTCTGAGTCCTGGGCATCACACAGCTACTCAAAGTTCCAGGGAAATAGCACAGCAACTCAGAATCCAGAAATAACATTTGAAGCTCAGAAATAAATGAGACTGCTATAAGGGTTTATAGTCTAGATCCCAATTTTCTTATAAGTGTTTTCTGAAAGAGACCATACAATATTTATCTTTTTGTTTCTGGTTTATTTTGCACAACATAATATCCTCAAATTTCATTCACCTTCCTACATACCTCACGGCCATATTCCTTTCTGTTGATGCACCATATTCCATCATCTGTTATTACCCCTTTCTGCTTTTCAGTCATTGTACACTTCAGCCACCTTCATCCATTGAGCATCAAGGATAATGTCTCAAAGTATCCTCCCTTAGTTGTACAATCATTATCACTCAATTTTTGACAAGTTTCATTGCTTGGAGGAGCTTTTTAAGTATGTGCTACCCATCCTGTGTCATTGCCACTGCTATGATGTAGAAGGTAGGAGTAACCATAACTTATTATAGTTCCAAGAAAATAAATTCTAAGTTCCAACAGAGAAAGAAATTGAAGAAAAATTTTAAAGTGAGTCTTCTCTTTTCATCTTGTCCAGAAAGAAATCACAGATGAGTTATGATAATCAGAAAGGCCAGGGAGAAGGTTTAGGATGAGAAGAGGTTTGAGGCTGGAGCCAGATGGAAGAAGTGATGCTTTAATTTGATAGTATGTATCAAGCCTTAAAATGTGCACGATGACAAAAAATTCCATTTGTAGAAATCTATACTAAGGATATAATATGAAAGACATAACAAGACGTTCTCTACATAATTAACTAAGGTAGCAAAATATTTCCCCAAGACCTAAATATCATACAAAATGTCAAAGGAAAATATAGAGATAAGTTTGAGCCTGGAGTGAAGCTTTGACTTGCCTGACTGTTCACAGAACTGGATCTCCAGGTGAAGGACACTGTAGTATTAAAAGGCAAAAACCATCTAGGTCAAGGCACATTCAATCGTGACTTAGTGCTTTTGGTGGAAAAACAGTATCAGTGATGCATCTGCAGGGATGAATTCTGTGAGAGCAAACAAGATTCCTGGCTTCCTGTTAGGAAAATAACTCATCTATTTTAGAGACTAGTGTCAAGCATCAGACTTGATCATTTTAAAATTATCTTGTCAAATGTAAGGATGTTTCTTGAGGAATCTGGTTCCTGGTTAAAATCTTAAGCGTGGGTTTTCAGGCCTGATCATATGCAATTAGAAAGGCTTTAACTGGCAGGCCTCATGGGGGGAAAGCTTTTCTCCCCACAAAAGCCTAGTGCAAGTTTCTACATTGCAGTTTCTACAGGGTATTGAAATTAAGGGCATTGGTCAGGTTCTTGCCAAAATCTGTATTCCTCAAATTAAGACCTTCCTTTGGCACCTCTAAGGAAAATTTCGTATTGAACAGAGAAGGGAGTAGGAGGGAAGCCTTGAATCATTGTTACCTTTCTCAAGTGTTGCCTAAAGAGCTCAGAAAAATGGTGTATGGAAGTAACATCTATCAGAGCTATGCCCTGCGTTACTGGCATGCAGTTCACTATCCAAAATGTGTAATAGGTTTCCCAAGATTTTTAATCACTTTGCTTCTCTGTCTTTTGAGGTCCCAGGAAAAGTTGTCTGTGGAAGGAGACAGTTGAATGCAGCTGCTGGCTTTCCCTGTGATCCACAAATGCTCCCTGTGTTAGGAACCAGATGTGTTGCCCTAGCTTGACCATACATCTGGTTGCTAACACATCTGCTAGTGGAATAAGAATGTGAGCTGACTCTTCTTGGGACATAAAACGCATCCTATAGCAGATAGTGGTCTGCCCGCACATTCCTTATTCTTTCTTTCTGAGCACATGTAAACATGTCCAGGAACTGCTTAGCTAAGTCTGTGCATTATATAGCACTTGACTAATACTACGCCCACTGTTATGTCTGTTCCTGGTGGAGAGGAAACTGGGTCCTTCGCCTTCAGAACATGATGGGTGTGCATAGTTTATCCACCTGCATTGGCTGTAGATAGAGACCTCAGGCCATCCAACAGCCACTGGTGAAGTTAACCTTGTTTTCCGCTTCTCTATGTGAGTGAAACAGTGTTCCAGCCAACACCTGTGTGAGGAGCCTCACTTACAGGTGACCCCGACGCCAGCACCACGGAGTAGGCTGAGACCTAGGACCGCTGATTCTGGTGGCAGGTGTTGCCATGCTCTTTGCTAATAAGCATATATTCAGACTCCTCTCCTGGAGGTGGTAGCAGGTGTCTCTTTCCTTGCACAGTGATTATGTAATATATAGTATATCCCTATGATGAATGATCATGTCGCTACTAAAATCTTTTTTTTTCAAAAAATATTTAGTCATGAGCAAATATTTATTTTAATTTATGAGGCAAAAATGAATACCTTAATTTGAATATTCACTATCATCCCAACAATGTAAAATTTATAGATAAGAAGACTGGAAGGAAATCACGAGAATGTTGACATTTGTTATTTCTGGGAGGAAAATTTAGTCTTTTCACTACTTTTCAGAGTTTTTCAAATGCTTTGATATAATTTTTTGAGTTTTATAATCAAACATTATTTATCAAAAACTCCCCAGAGGAAAAATAAAGGTTGTTATTTTTTTCTAAAAATGAAAGCTCCTGGTTTGTGTTTCTGGAAAATGATGGTGAATATTCTTCATGTGTTCTCACCAGGGTATTTTATAGGAGTAACATTAATCTGAAATTGAGATAGTATAATTGGGTGGTTGGCATGGATTTTGTGTTCAGAGAAAATTGAGTTTATTCCTGGGTTTGAATCTGGGCTCAAACAGTTAAATAATTTATGTCAGTTTAGCAACATATTTAATGTCTCTAAACCTTAATTACTCCATCTGTATAACAAGGTAAAAATAACACTCATATGTGCATAAAAGAATACTCTTGCATATATAAACTAACCCCTAAACATTGCACTTGACACAAGAGTAAAGTATGTAATAAACATGAGCTCCCATTATTATTGGTAAGACAAATGAATATTTAAAAGCCATTCTTATTTAGATTTAAAAAAAGGGATTAAATTTTTCAAGATTTTCATTAAAAGTAGTTTATTTTTTCTTGAGTTCATTTTTGTATTGCTTATACCAATAATTTTAGTATTATTTAACATGTTATGGCAATAAAGTGGATACATTTATTATAGTTTTATAATTTTCAATGAGTATTTCTCTTACATGAATCAGATCTCAAATATAGACGTTACCCAGGCAGGAGTTTCTTAGTCCTGAAGTGCAAACCTATAAATGCTGTCCTAATCAATACAAAAACATGAAGAAGCTATTGGTGGAAACAGATAAATGGATGTGGATAATCCAGCATAATTAGTAAGAACTTAAGGGTTTACCTCATAACACAAACCAAGCCACTTTTATTAACTGTTTATTTCAACATTAATGATAGCCCATGTGTTAATCAGTTAATCACCAAACTGTGAAATGACAGAGCTGCAAGTTCACATTTCTACTTTTTGATCCCTTCTGAACATTCTCAGATTCATATTTTCTCATCAAAAGTCAGAACTTGCCCCACTTTATGTTGCCTAATGACTTGTGGATAAATTTCCTAAGACTTGATGCTGAAATTTGCCATCATTTGAAGGAGCTGATTTTGAAAAGAAAGCCTGATAGATTTTTTTTTCTTCCCAGTCATTTTGCCTACATTAATAGATATTTCCATCAAAATAAGGTGGAACGTTGGGATATTCTAAAGTTTAAACATGAATGTCTGCTCTGGCTATTAATAAAAGATGAGAGAATAACATGCATCCCTTTTTTTTGTTGTTTGTTTGTTTTAGTACACTATTCCTTGTTATTGACATAATTATGCACTAAACATTTGTTTTACGAAAAAAAGTCAAAATACATTGTTACTGGTTCTCAGACTTGACATTCGAACCAGTAGCATCAGCATCACCTGTGGACTTTTTTGAAATTCAAACTCTCAGACCCCAGCAAAGACTTAAGCAGAAATTTTGGAAGCATAGTCCCCAGTCCCCATTTTAACCAGGAATCCAGTAATTCCATTCATGCTAAGGTCTGAGAATCATGAAATTATGGAAAACAATTTAGATAAATACAAATGAATACGCAAAGATTGTTATCATTATCCTCTAAATGCATCTATTATCAGGAACTGCTAAATTAAATTTTGACTTTAATTTTTAGTCTCCAAAGGAAATGTCTGAAGTTTTTTTCCTGCAGGATTTGGAGATGCTGAAAAAAATCCAAGCTCTAGGTTTGTGCTAAACCATCTAGTAAATTACATAAATTTTGAGTGTGGTAAAAGCTTTTGTGCTGCCTTTTACTGATGTCTAATTGTACACCTTCCATTTCAGCACCAGTGTTTGGTTTCAACACGTAACTAGCCTTCCTCCTCAAAGAGCTCACCTTTTAAAAATCCAGATGACCTCAACTTGCCTTACTCTATTTCCTGTATTTCTTAATTTGCTTCTTCAGTTCTAGAAACAAAAATGATTTTGAACAAATCATACTGCCTTTCCTGAAGGTTACCTTAGCAACATAATTACACACTCAACTAACTTCTCCCTTCCTCCACTTTTAAAAAAATCAGTATTTAATTTGCATGAAATTATTAATTTCTAAACTCAACTGTTAAGGGGACAATTATACCTGGTTTTAATATGGTATTTCAAGATCAAGTCCTTTATTTCTGAAAAATGTAAATACCATTTAAAGTTAAAGAATATTTTAGAAACATATTAATTATATTTTCCTCCTATAATTCAAAAATATTTCATGATAATTTTGTCGCTATTTATGTATATTTTGTGAAGTTCTATATAATCTCCATGTGTTTTAAGTAAAATTTGCCTAGCTTTAGAGCCACTTTGTAACATATATTTATCATATGTGCTTTACGCACAGAAAACACATAAATGTTCTCCTTGTTAGAACTCTAGAAATATCCCCCAAATGAAATATATGTATATTTGGACTGAGATTTTAATCAGTTTCCAATACTTATCCTCTTGTGAAATAATTTATAAACATGACATTTAAATGAAAGTATCTTTTTTCATGGTTTCTTATATTAGTTCACAATATAATAAAAGGGACTGTCAGAATCTTTTTGTAAAGGAGATTTTTGTCATAATTGGGGTAAATTTTTAGTAACAAATAATATAAACCAAATAGTTTCCCTCTAGAAATAACTGTTGATTTTAACTAGATTTTGTTTTTCACAATTTCTAAATCAATGGAATCTATGAAATGGCTTTGGGAAATTTAGGCACTTCTTCTCTCTCCCTTCCAGGAGAATACAACATTGGTTAGGCAATAACAAATAGCCTAAGTCATATCCTTGGACTCTGTAAAGGCAATTTTTAGAAAATACCCTCATTATTCCCCCTTCTGGTAAACTTTCTAACTAAATTTTTGTCCTACACCTTTCCTACATGGAAATCCTGAAATAGTCACTGGTTTAAATCAACGTAGATTTATATTCTAAAACTTACTTGGATTTAATAACTATTGCACAGATTAAAGAGCAAAAATTTCTTCTTGGGACATTTTCCTTCATGAGAGGCACAATTAATTTCCAACTATGAAGAGAAAACTATTTATTACATGAATGTAAAATTGAGATAGCACCACTCAGTGGAAGGTTTAATTGGAGTATTTTGGAACCATTGTAATGCCTACTTTTTTTATTGGTTTTTGTTTCTTTTAAAAATATTTTTATTGAGAAATATCCACATGCATACAATCCAACCATATTTTGCAATCAATGACTCACAATATCATCACATAATTGCATATTCCTCATGATCATTTTTAGAACATTTGCATCACTCCAGAAAAAAGAAATAAAAAGAAAAAAACTCATACATTCCATACCCCTTATCCATCTTTTTTTAATGAACCACAGTATTTCAATCTACCCAACTTTTACCCTTTATCTTCAATTATTTATAGAATTTTTATCCTTATTATTATTACTTTTTTTAGTTAACTGTCCATACACTGGAAAGAAGGAGCATCGGACACAAGGTTTTCACAATCACATACACATTGTAAAAACTATATCATTATACAATCATCAAGAAGCATAACTACTGGAACACAGCTCTACAGTTTCAGGTAGTTCCCTCCAGCCACTCCAGTAACATCATAAACTGAAAAGGGATATCTAAAATAACCTCCCAACTCTATTTGAAATCTCTCAGCCATTGAGACTATTTTGTCTCATTTTTCTCTTCCGTCTTTTGGTCAAGAAATTTTCTCTTTCTGATGGTGCCAGGTCCTGGCTCATCCCCGGGATTCAGGTCCCACGTTGCCAAAGAGTCATGCCCTATGTACGGGGGAGGACAGTGAGTTCACCTGCAAAGTTGGTTTAGAGAAAGAGGTCATATCTGAGCAACAAGAGAGGCTCTCAGGAGTTGACTCTTAGGCATAATTATCAGTAGGCTTAGCCTCTCCTTTGCAGGAGTAAGCTTCATAGGGCTGAGCCCCAAGATCAAGGGCTCAGCCTATTGAACTGGTTGTCCCCACTGCTTGTGAGAATATCAGGAATTCCCCAGATGAGGAGATTGAATATTTCCTCCTTTCTCCTCAGTCCCCCAAGAGGACATTGCAAATCTTTTTAATTCTCTGCCCAAATTACTCTGGAATATATTGGGCATCACACTAACCTGGACAGACCAAGAAGATCTCGTGCCCTATTCAAGATTTCATGTAATTATGGTGTTCAAGTAAACTAACCATACAAGTTAAATTAGATAGTGTGCTACCAAAAATATAAACTTTGCACCAAATAAGCCTCTCCCCCTTTGTTTTTGCACAGAGGTTGAAGTTTGACAATATGGGCCATATCATCCTCTACCACTATTCTGATTTACTTTAGTCCTATTCAGATCAGTTTCATTCATACCTCTAGCCAAAATCTGATCACTTTCTCAACTTTTAACAGCTGCTGAATGTGATAATAATGACTTTCATATCTTCAGGGTTCTAACTCTTGGTCTCAAGTATCATACAAATGCCTGAAATTTCAGGGGACAACCAGGTTATATACAAGTAGCTCAGTATCTCAGAATTTAGAAATATCAGTTACAACTCCTAAATATATGGGACTATATATATTTAGCTTACAATCTAGGACCCTCTACAATAGGCCCCAACATGGTAAACCATGCTTTCGACTTCAATTCTCTGAGTTTGTATATTATAGTTAATCCAAGTGAGTGAGGTATGATAATATTTGTCTTTTTGTTTCTGACATTTTATTCAGCATAATGTCCTCAAGCTTCAGTCACCTATTTGCATGCCTCACAACTTGATTCCTTCTTGTGGCCCCTCAGTAGTACATTATATGTAAACACCACAGTTTCCCCCTTTCATTCCTCAGTCATTGTACCCTTAAGTTACCTCCATCCTTTAGAATCTCAAACACTGCCACCATAAACACCAGTGTACAAAATGTCCATTGGTGTCCCCAGTAGTGACAAGCATATACCAAGGAACAGGGTTGCAGGATCATATGGCAACCCCACCCCTAGCCTCCTGTGGAACCACCACACTGCTCTCTGGAAGGGCTGCATCTCTCAGCTTCCCTAGCAATAAAGAGTAGGTACATCTCTTTATCCACATTTTCTCTAACACTTGTTTCTATTGTCCATTTTAAACAGCTTTATACACACATCATTCAATCCAAACTAAATACATAGCCATGCTTTTGCCACCATAATCTATATGAAAACATTTTCTTTTCTTCTGCAAAGAATCCATCCCCATCCCCCATATCCCCCACATGTTGACATTTAGTTTTGTCATAATGCCCTTGTTACATTCAGTGGAAGCATATTACAATGATGCTGTTGACTATAGACCCTACTTTACATTGTTTGTATCTTTTCTGGTATACCATCCATTTTCAACCCCTTACAATGTTGACATTTGTGTTCCCTCATGCAAAAACATTTTTATATTTGTACATTTAATCACCAACCTTGTCTACTCTGGACATTCCTAAGTTATACAATTTCAGTCTTTGTCCTCTATCTTTCCTTCTGGTTTCTTTCATGGCCCCAGAACTTCTCCCTCATCCATACTCACCTTCAGCTTCATTCAGTGTACTTACATCATTGTGCTACCATCAGGTAGTATTGTGCTACCCCTTTCTGAATTTTTACAGTCAGTCCTCTCACACAATCTATTTCTTCAACACCAAATGCCCAATCTGGCCCTTCTTTCTATCTCCTGATAACCTGTGTTCTAAACTTTAACTCTCAAAGTTCACTCATTAATATTAGCTCATATTAATGAGATCATACAGTATTTGTCTTTTTGTTTCTGGCTAACTTCATGCAGCATAATGTCCTCAAGATTCACCCACATTGTTACATGCTTCATGGCTTTATTCTGTCTTACAGCGGCATAGTACTCTAGCATATGCATATACCACACTTGCTTAGCCACTCGTCCACTGATGGACATTTGGGCTGTTTCCATCTTTGGCAATTGTAAATAATGCTGTTATAGACATCAGTGTGCAAATGTCTGTTTGTGTACTTAACTTCAGTTCCTCTGATTTATATACCTAGTGTAATGAGATTGCTGGATCATATGGCAATTCTGAACTTAGCCTCCTGAGGAACCACCAAACTGCTTTCCAGAGCAGTTGAACCATTTTACATTCCCACCAGCAGTGAATAAGTGGGCCTTTTTCTCCACATACTGTGTTCTGTTTTTTTTTTCTAATAATGGCCATTCTAGTGGGTGTGAGATGATATCTCACTGTGGTTTTGATTTGCATTTCCCCAATAGCCTGTGACGTTGAGCATCTTTTTCGTGTGTCTTTTTTTGGCCATTTTTATTTCCTCTTCTGAGACATGTCTGTTCATGTCTTTTGACCATTTTTTAATTGGGTTGTTTGTGTTTTTGTTGTCAAGTTGAAGAATCTTTTTTCATATATTCTGGATTCTAAACACCTACCTGATACGTGTTTTCCAAATATTGTCTCCCATTGTGTAGGCTTTCTTTTTACTTTCCTGACAAAGTTCTTTGATTCACAAAGTGTTTCATTTTGAGGAGATCCCATTTATCTATTTCTTTTTCAATGCTCATTCTTTGTGTTTAAGATCTAGAAAACCACTTCCTATTGCAAGATTTATAAGATATTTCCCTACATTTTCTTCTAAAAGTTTCATGGTCTTAACTCTAATGTTCAGGTCTTTGATCCATTTTCAGTTAATTTTTGGATAAGATGTGAAATATGGATTCTCTTTCATTCTTTTGCATATGGATATCCAGTTCTCCAAGCAACATTTATTGAAGAGCCTACTCTGTCCTAAATGGGTTAGCTTGACCTTCTTATCAAAGAAAGATCAGTTGTTATGTCAGTTTGAATCTGTGGTGCCCCCCCAAAAGCCATGTCCTTTAATCCTCCTTCGGTATGACTGGCTGGGAGCATTTTGATTGTTCCCATGGAGATGGGATCCCCCCAATTGTGGTGGTAACTTTTGATCTTATAGCTTCCATGGCTTTGTGACTCCACCGATTAATCCTTTAAAAGACATTTTGGAGAGAGTTCCTTATTTTGAGAATGAAGAGAGAGCCACAGAACCACAACAGAATGACAAGAGAACCACAGAGTCCATCAGCCAGAGACCTTTGGAGATGAAGAAGGAGAATGCTGCCGGGCAGCTTCATAAAGCAAGAAGTCTGGAGAGGAAGCCAATAGACATTACTATGTTCGCCACATGCCTTTGCAGTGGAGAGAGAAACCCTGAAGTTCATCGGCCTTTATGAACCAAGGTAGCTTTCCCTGGGTGACGTAGATTGGACATTTCTATATCCTTGCTTTAGTTGGAACATTTTCTTGGCCTTAGAACTATAAACTAGGAATTTCATAAATTTCCCCTTTTTAAAAGCCATTCTAATTTTGGTATATTGCATTCTGGCAACTAACAAACTAGAAAAGTTGTCCATAGAGAAAAGGGTCTATTTCTGAACACTCAATTTGATTCCATTAGTCAGTATATCCATCTTTATGCCATTGTGCTGTTTTGACCATTGTAGTGGTGATAATATGCTCTAAAGTCAGATAGTGTGAGGACTCCCACTTCATTTTTCTTTCTCAAAATATTTTTAACTATTCAGGAAACCCTTCCCTTCCAAATAAATTTGATTATTGATTTTTCTATTTCTGCAAAGTATGTTGTTGGGATTTTAATTGGTATTGTATTGAATCCATAAATCAATTTTAGTAAATTGATGTCTTAACTATATTTAGTCTTCTAATCCATGAACAAGGTATGCCCTTCCATTTATTTAGTTCTTCTATGATTTCTTTTAGAAATTTCTTGTAAGTTTTCTGTGTAGAGATCTTTTGTATCCTTAATTAAATTTATTCCTAAAAATATTTGCTTCTTTTGATTACTCTTGTAAATGGAATTTTTTTCTTGATTTCCTCCTCAGATTGCTCATCACCATTGTATAGAAACACTACTGATCTTTGGGTATTGATCTTGTACCCTGCCACTTTGCTGTACTCATTTATTAGCTCTAGTAGTTTTCTGTAGATTTTCAGCATATAGTATCATGTCGTCTGCAAACAATGAGAGTTTTACTTTTTCATTTCCAATTTGGATGTATTTTATTTATTTTTTCTTGTCTAAATCCTTTAGCTAGAACTTCCAGCACAATGTTGAATAACAGTCATGACAGTGGGCATCCCGTCTTGTTCCTGATTTTAAAGAAAAAGTTTTCAGTCTTTCTCCATTGAGTATGATGTTAGTTGTGGGTTGTCCATATATTCCCTTTATCATGATGAGGAAGTCCTCTTCTATTCCTGCCCTTTGAAGTATTTTCATCAATAAAGTATTTGACTTTTGTCAAAGGACTTTTCTGCATCAATAGAGATCATTGTGTGGTTTTTCCACTTTGACTTATCGATATGGTATATTACATTAATTGATTTTCCTGTGTTGAACTAGCCTTGAATACCTGGAATAAATCCTACTTCGTCATGGTTTATAATTATTTTAATGTGCTGCTGGTTTCAATTTGCAAATATTTGGTTGAGGATTTTTGCCTCTATATTCATTAAAAAGATGGGTCTGTAATTTTCTTTTCTTGTATTACCTTTGTATGGCTTTGGTATTAGGGTGATGTTGACTTCATAGAATATATTAGGTCGCTTTCCCTCCTCTTCAATTGTTTTGAAGAGTTTGAGCAGGATTGGTACTAATTCTTTCTTGAATGCTTGGTAGTATTCACAAGTGAAGCCATCTGGTCCTGGACTTTTCTTTTTTGGGATCTTCTTGATGACTGATTCAGTCTCTTTACTGGTTATTGGTTTGTTGAGGTCATCTACTTCTTCTCGAGTCAATGTCAATTGTTCATACCTTTCTAGGAAGTTGTCCATTTCATCTACATTGTCTATTTAATTAGCATATAGTTGCTCATAGTATTCTCTCATTACCTCCTTTATTTCTTCAGGGTGAATAGTTATGTCCCCAC
>PVIY010032514.1:0-28944 GCA_004026745.1 Myrmecophaga tridactyla
AAAGATCTATTCAGCTAAAATAATCTACTAATTGTGAATAATCTACTAATTAGGTTCCATCTCCCTAATTATTTCTGCTTTTTACATAATAGAATTAAATTATTTCTCTCATAATTAATCAAAAATAAATTTTTGCTCTATTCATATTTTAAAAACTGACATTGTAGTGTTTACATTTAAATTGGACAGGTTTAATTCTATAATTTTAGAAACAGAACAGTAGAGATTCAGAATTTTTATCTTAATCCCTAATAAAGAAATTATTACTTAAACCAACCAAAATCTGATTAGATTTGAATCTTTATATCATTTGTATACCACTAAGTATGAAATGAATCATGTCTGCAAATGTTACATCATAAAGTTAATAAATCTGTGAGTTCCTCTAAAAGAGATATGACAATAACTTAGTGTAGTCTAAGATATTCTTGCAATTCAAACTCTAAAATACACTCTAGAGTATTTTTTCTGGATATTTAAAAGCAAGTTTATCATTTGTTTGGGGGATATAATTATATTCGAAAATATTACAGAGGAAAAAATTTCAGTCAGGAGTCCTCTTAACACCTTACATAAACTTGTTCACAATAACGAATGTAAAAAAAAAATGTAGCCCCTCCAAACACCTTTAGTGCTCAAATAATTATTTATCCTTGTCTTTTGTGATAAGGGCTATTGCAGAAAGTGGGGAAGGGCCCCTCTAGGAGAGGGTGGGAGATGAAGCTTGTGGACTGGGTGTTTCTGTATGAACACATTTAATTAAGATCATTTCCAATTTTCAGTCTCCCTCTGTGCTGATGAAAAGGCCAACAGCAAGGAAGAAAAGGGGCCCCTGTTGGCTGTAAACAGGGTAGAACAAATTCCTGCTGCTCCAAAACAAGAAAACATGGGCCCCCCTGCTGGTTAGTAAAGGGGAGGAAGTCATCTCCCACGGACTTCAGAGATAAGTCCAAGAAAGGATACAGGTATGAGAATCATAGCCGCATTGAGAAGGAAGAGGAAATGGACTTAAACCATTCATCACAGCTTAGTTCAATTGTTGTGTCATGATGCAGTTAGATTCCTGGGCACAAAACGGCTAGGGCTTTATATTTCAGAAATATTAACCGTTAAATCTCGAAAGCGGGGTGGGGGTGTGGGGGACCCACAAAGCTCTAAATAGTCCTACTGTGTTTGCCGTAAAATCATGTAACAACAGCTTACTTTTGTGCACCAGAAGATGAATATGATGTCATGTTATTACTTCAAATTTATGAAAAAAAATTGTTTTCCCACTGTCTTTCAAACGCTAACTTATTACCATAAAGCACTTTATTAAATGGATTTGTTTAATGAGGAAATATAATGGAATCCATATGTTCCAAAAACATCAAACATTTGAAAGAAAAACTTTGGCGCCCAGTTTGTAGTTTTAAATCATGCTGTTCTCATGAAATTAGAAAGATATTCTTATGGAAAAAGTGATTTATCCCTTATTTGACAGCTCCTTTGCAATCTTATAGGATTTAAGCTTGAAAAAAAATGATACAACAATCAAATCTATCAAATGAGATAGATTTGCTTCTACAAGGATTTTATATATAATCTCTGAATTTATAAGTCCATGTTCATGATCTGAAACCTAAGAAATATATTTATAAATTCTATTTGATTCATTAGGTCATCTGACTTATTCCTGTTTAAAGTTAAATCTAATAAATAACAAAAAAATTCCAATGGGGAATAATTTCATTTAATGACTCTCCCCAATTGCAGAATGTTGTATACTGAAATCTTTCCTCAGAAACTGTCCCTTACCAGGTTGCTCTTGTTTCTTTATATTGTCAGTTGAAACATTTCAGCATAAAGTAAATCTTAGTAAAAAACAGCAACATTATTCCACTATAAAACAGTGGTGTCCTGGTGGCTTATAAGAACTAAAAATTCCTCCCTGTTATTAAATTTGCTTCTGAAACTTGATAAAAAATAAATGAAGAATTAAATTATCCAGTTATTTCTAAAGTATCAGTAAAGCCAAGAAACCTTAATCTTACATCTTAGGATATAAACATATTTTATGTAATAATTATTATTTAAAAATGTATAAAAGAATTCAGGAAGTCTATAGATCTTTAGAAATCAAGTTGGAAGTCAAAACCACAGAAATTTTACTATTCTTTAAGAATGACACTCTTCTAATTTCTCTTAGAGTCATTAAATACTACAAAGTAATTTCTGGGTATTGGCTTATATTAATAGACTGTACATTGAATACTACATAAGAACTCATCGACTCTTCAGCTATCAATCTTGTATCCTAAAAAAATTATACCAGAAATGATGTCTGCCAGCCAGCAAATTTTACATTTTCTATAAAATGATCTCTACAAGTGGTATTCACATGTTTTTAAAATGCTTTGTTATTATATAAGAAAAGAAGAACTGAACTCTATCTGCATTCTATATTTCCCTATCTGAAGAAACATGTAATAAATCTGTTCATACTTACTTTTGTGGAAAAAACTAATGGCTCATTTTATTCTCAATTAGAACTCAATATAAGAAAATTTTACATCATTTTTTTTTTTTAATTCTAAGGGTGGAGGAAAGCTTATCAACTTAATATTTCTGTTCTAAGAGGGCAATAGTTTGCTTTATTTTCCTACACAACAGAATATAATTTTCCAGGGAAAAACCTAAAGATTATTGAAACTCTAAGTAATCTCTAACATTAAAACATTTTCCTAAAGGAAAATATAGGAGACACAATGGTAATGATAGTTAAAATTACACTATTAGAGCAAAGAATGTATGCATATCAAAACTGGCTTTTTACCTGATTACAAATAAGATTATGCAAATGGATTACAGAGTATAAAGTAGCAGAATCTAGTATTATAAGTTTCCAATCAATGAAATACATGGAGAAACAATTGTATGGTACAGATAGCATAAGTCTGATTCTCCTTCTCATTAGCTACATGTGTATAGTGACCCTGCCCAGTCATTCTGATTTTTCTCCTCTCTGTCTGAGAAGGATCAATAATAATTCTCTACTTTCCTCCAAATATGGGCCTATCTTGAAAAGGAAGAGATATACTCTCACCCAGAATCATCATTCTTGAAAGTTAATTCATTTAGGAGAAGTTTTTGGTCTCATTAGGGTTTGTTTACAAATATTCCAATTCTTCTCTCCTCCCAGGCACATGGTTGGAATGCACTCTTGGCTCTTTTGACTTAGGTGTGTGCTTGTGACTTGGGTTGGTCAATGAAATGTCAGCAGAGGTGGCATGTGTCATATCCAGACTTAAGCTTTAAGAGTAAGTCTCTTTTCTTGCAACACGTGTCAAGATGGTGCCTCTACCAGCCTACTCAGGGTAACTATAACATGAAGAGACCCTTTTGGTACAAAGCATCAATAAAAAGTAAACATTTGCTGAGATAAGCCAATAAAATACTCTACCTTCCTTAAAATATAGATTTCCCTTAAAAAGGAAGTCACTATGATTTATTACTACAATACAACCTAGAATATTCTGATAGAAAAAATATATCAATTCCAGAAGGCCAATATTTTAAGGGATATGCTCATGAAACTAAAGATGAATGCAAATTTCCTCCAGCTTATATTTTGCCTTTTAGACACAAACCATGGGTAACATTTTCAACTCAATAATCCATCTTTTTTTTTTACTGCCTGAATTTTTTTTAATTAAAAAAAAATTACAAGAAAGAAACACAAACATTCTTAATATATGCTCATTCCATTCTACATATACAATCAGTAATCCACAATATCATCACACAGTTCCATATTCATCACCATGATCACTCCCTAGAACACCTGCATCAATTCAGAAAAAGAAACAAAAAGACAACAGAAAAATAAAATGAAAACAGAAAAAAAAATTTACATACTATACCCCTTACCCCTCCCTTCCACCGATCACCAGTACCTCAAACTAAATTTATTTTAACAATTGTTCCTCCTATTATTTATTTTTACTCCATATGTTCCACCCGTCTGTTGACAAGGTAGATAAAAGGAGCATCAAACACAAGGTTTCCACAATCACACAGTCACACTGCGAAAGCTATATCATTATACAATCATCATCAAGAAACATGGCCACTGGAACACAGCTCCACACTCTCAGGCAGTTCCCTTCAGCCTCTCCATTACATCTTGGATGACAAGGTGCTATCTACTTAGTGCGTAAGAATAACCTCCAGGATAACCTCTCGACTCTGTTTGGAATCTCTCAGCCATTGACACTTTGTCTCATTTCACTCTTCCCCCTCTTGGTAGAGAAGGTTTTCTCAATCCCTTGATGCTGGGTCTCAGCTCATTCTAGACTTTTTCTCAGTCCTTTGATGCCGAGTCTCAGCTCATTCTGGGATTTCTGTCCCACGTTGCCAGGAAGGTCCACACCCCTGGGAGTCATGTCCCATGTAGACAGGCGGAGGGTGGTGAGTTTGCTTGTTGTGTTGGCTGGAGAGAGAGGCTACATCTGAGCAACAAAAGAGGTTCTCTTGGGGATGACCCTTAAGCCTAATTTTAAGTAGGCTTGACCTATCCTTTGTGGGGTTAAGTTTCATATGAGCAAACCCCAAGACTGGTGGCTCAGCCTATAGCTTTGGTTGTCCACACTGCTTGTGAAAATAGCAAGAATTCAACTTGGGGAGGTTGGATTTTCCCCCGTTCTCACCATTCCCCGAAGGGGACTTTGCAAATACTTTTTTATTCACTGTTCAAATCACTCTGGGATTTATTGGGGCATCACTCTGGACAAACCAACAAAATCTCATGTCCTACCCAAGGTTCCATGTACTTATGTTGTTCAACCAACTATCTACATAAGTTATACTAGGAGATGCACTAGTCAAAATATAAATTTTGTGCCAAATAAACCTTTTTTTTTGAGACTTACAATACTAATCACCAACGTCAGCACTCTATTTTTTTCTGTTACCACTCATTTTTTTTATTCTGTATTTATTTTAATATGGAAATTAAATTAAATGGTAAATTAATTGTAAAAATATTGCTACACAGAAAAAAATGACAACACTGCCAGAAGAACTTGTCTTGAAGCTACACTACACTCCAACTGTATGAAATTTTCATTCACAAACTGATATTTAAAGGAAATAATTTGACATAGAGAAGGAAGTCTGAGGATGTTAGCATTAAATCTATGTTTAGAAGATACATAGGGGAGACTTTTGGGGAATATAGCGGAGTAGGGAGCTCCAGAATTTAGCCCTCTTCAAAACATATATATATTAAACAGGCAGGAACTGTCTGAATAACTACCTGGAAATTTCATTATAATACTGTACAGCATCCTGGGAAGAGCAGGAGGAAAGGAAGATAAATTATGATAAAGAACAGCAACTGCCCTCTCCAAGAAGTGGCTGCCAGTGCCCACCCCCCACTCTTGAAGAAAGCAGCTGTGAATCTAGTCCCTGGCTAGCTTCTGGTGACAAAAAGGGACACAAAAATCCCCTTCCCCAAGAACAGGGGTGGGCACGACTGATCACTGATCACAGCTTTGGATTAGTGAATTCAGATTGCTGCTTCTCAGCTCTGAGAGCAGCTATTATTACAACCCACCTCTGTAAATGAGGGCAAAAGACATCGTTTCAGCCATCCCTTGTTGGGGTTGGTGCAGAGGCAGAGGGTGGAGGGGGCAGTGGAGATTTAAAGATGTAGCACTTCCTCAGGGTTATAGGGGACAATTAGCTGAAGGGCTGCATTTGGCAGGCAAGCCAGGAAAGTCCAACTTTTGGAAGATGCTGGAGAAGAATTTGGAGCCTGTCCTAATCCCCTCCCCACGGAAGTTTGGAGCTGGTTAACACCGTCTTCATGGGTCCTTGGCCCTGCTTTGGCTGGAAAAGACTGACTTCGGAAAGTAAGTCCTTTCTGTAGTCATTCTCCCCCCAGAAATTGCCCTTCTGACAAAAGCAGCTTGAAACAAGAAAGGAGTGTAAAAATCTATAGAGGCAGACAGTCTGAGACAAAGACCTGCCAGGGTGAAATACCTGGGAGAAGGGGCTTATCTTCTGGGAAACAGAGGGACAACCTGTACATAGGAAAAGTTCAAAACAACTAAAAAGAAAAGGTCCAGGACATAACAGAGGCCCAGAAAGACTGGGAAAACCATACATACTGCATTTGTTTTGGACAGACCTTCCTGATAGGGGGACTGAGACACAAAAAAATCTCTGTCTTATCACCACCAGGAAACAGACATCCCAGGGAGTAAATTCCAGATTTAACATTTTAAAATATCAAAGTGTACAGTGTGCAACAGAATAGAACAAGACAAAGAAACAGGACATGATGGTCCATCCAAAAGAAAAGCATAAAAATGCAGAAAACACCAATGAAGAAAATGAGAATGTGAACATACCAACCAAATCCTTAAAAAAGAAATCTGTAAAAGCTTAAGGAGATGAAGAAAAGCATAGAGGAAAAAACCAAAGTATATGAAGAAAACAATTAATAAATAATATGAGAATATAAGTTGAGTTAGAAATTTTAAAAGGGAGCCAAATAGAACTACTGGACATGAAGACCCCAATATCTGAAATGAATAATGCCTGAGAAGGTTTCAAGAGCAGACTGAAACTGGTAGAAGGAAGAATCCGAACTTGGAGACAAGACATTTGAAATGAGGCAGGCTGAGGATTGGAAACAAAAAAGAAATATTAAAAGTGAAAACAGCCTAAGACAACTATAAAACACCATCCAGCATACCAATATACATGCATTATGGGAGCCCAGAAGGAGAAGAAAAAGGAAAAGGGTCAGGAGAAATAGTCAAAGAATCAATGGCAGAAAACTTCCCAAAGTAAGTAAGACATGAATGTACACATCCAAGGGGAAGTTTATAACTTTAAATGATTATGTTAAAAAAAAAACAAAACTATCTAACCTTAAAATTGGAAGAACTAGGAAAAGAAGAGCAAATCAAACCGAAAGTGAGCAGAAGGAGAAAAATAACAAAGATTAGAATGGAGATAAGTTAAATCAAAAGAAAGAGAGAGAGGAGAGAGGAAAAAAGCAAACAAACAACAGAAGTTGATTCTTTTTAAAGATCAGTAAAATCAGCAAACCTAAGCTAGGCTGACAAAGAATAAAAGAGAGAGGATACAAAGAATGAAAATCAGAAATGAAAAGGGGGCATTACTACTAACCCTGCTAAAACAAAAAGGAATGTAAGAGGAAACTATGAACAACTGTATACAAATAAAATGGATAACCTTGATGAAATGGACAAATTCTTATAAACATACAAGCAACCCACATAGAATCAAGAAAATAGATTTCAACAAATAAATTAATAGCAAAGAGATTGAATCAGTAATAAATCCTCCCAACCAAGAAACCCTAGGACCAGATGGCTTCACAGAAGAATTCTATTAAATATTCCAAAAGAATTAACTCCAATTCTTCTCAAAATCTTGCAAAAAATTGAAGAGGAGTTAACACTCCATAACTTCTTCTATGAGGCCTACATCACCCTCAAACCTCATAAGTCATTTATGAGGCCAACATCACCTTCATACCAAAGCCAGATAACGATACCATGAGAAATGAAAGCTATAGACCATTTTCTGTTATGAATATGGATACAAAACTCCTCAACAAAATACTAGCAAATGAATCCAATCCAATTATACACCATGATCAAGTGGAATTTATCTCTAGTACCCAAGGTGAGTTCAACAAAGCATATCAATCAATGTAGTACCCCACATTAACAGAACAAAGGAAAAAATTCACATGATCATCTTAGTTGATGCAGAAAAGACACATGACAAAATGCAGCACCGCTTTATGATAAAAACACTTAGAACAGTAGAAATAGAAGGAAGCTTCCTCAATATGATAAAGAACATATATGAAAAACCCACAGCTAACATCCTACTTAATGACAAAAGACTGAAAGCTTTCCCTCTGAGATCAGGAACAAGACAAGAATGCCCACTGTCACACTGTTATTCAACATTGCACTGAAAGTTCCTGGCAGAGCAATTAGGCAAGAAAAAATAAAAGGCATCCAAATTGGAAAGGAGGAAGTAAAACTTTTCCTATTTGTACATGACATGATCCTTGAAAAATCCACAAAAACAGTTCCTAAAGCTAATAAATGAATTCAGCAAAATGGTGGGGTACAAGATCAGCACCCCCAAATCTAGGTTTTCTATATACAATTTGAAGAAGAAATCAGGAAAAAATTCCATTTACAATAGCAACTAAAAGAATCAAAATTCTGTGAATAAATATAACCAAAGATGTAAAGTACTGAATGCAGAAAACTTAAAAATCTAAATAAATGGAAGGATATTCCATGTTCATGATTAGAAAAATAAATATCATTAAGATGTCAATACTACCCAAAGTAATTTAAAGATTCAATGCCATCCTAATAAAAATTCTAACAACTTTCTTTATAGAAATGGTATAGCCAATCATCAAATTTATGTGGAATGGTAAATCCCCAAATAACTAAAGCTACCTTGAAAAAGAAGAACGAAGTTGGAGGATGAGCATTTCCCAAACTTAAAAGTTATTACAAAGCCACATTGATCAAAACAGCATGGTACTCATACAAGGACAGACATATAGACAAATGGATCAAATTGAGAGCTCAGAAATCAACCCTCACATTTATGGCCAAATGATTTTTGACAAGGTGACAAATACTACTCAATTGGGAAAGAATATCCTAAATAAATCGTGCTGGGAAAATTGAATCTCCATTTGGAAAAAAGAAAGAAGGAGGCCAACCATACACAAAAATGAACTAAAAGTTGATCAGAGACCTTAATAAAAGAGCTAGTACTATCAAACTCCTAGATGAAAGTATAGGGGAAAATCTACAGGACTCTGTGTTAGACAATGGTTTCTTACACCCAAAGCAAAAGCAACAGCAGAAAAAAATAAATGGGACCTTATCAAAATAATAAAACATTTTTGGGCAGGCAAAGGTGGCTCAGTGGCAGAGTTCTTGCCTGCCATGTTGGAGACCAGGGTTTGATTCCCAGAGCCTGCCCATGCCAAAAAAATAATAATAATAATCCTAAATAAATAAATAAAACTTTTTGCCTCAAATGACTTTATCATGAAGGTAAAACAACAATCTACGTAATGAGAGAAAATATTTGGAAATCACATATCCTATAAAAGTTTCATATCCAGAATATAAAGAAAGCTGTCAACTTAGTAACAAAAATATAAAAAAAAAACAATTAAAAAGCTTAAGGAGATGAAGAAAATTAAAAATGTGCAAAAGACTTGAACAGACATCTCTCTAAAGAAGATATATAAATGACCAGAAAGCACAATAAAAGTAGCTTAATGTCATTAGCTATCAGGGAAATGCAAATCAAAGCTATAATAAGATACCATTTCATACCAATGAGAATGGCTTCTGTTAAAAAACAAAAGCAAAAAACAAATAATAAATGTGGGAGTAGATGCAGAGAAACAGGAACACTCATTCATTGAGTGGTGCAGCCTCTGTGGAAATAGTCTGGCGGTTCTTCAGAAAGCTAAGTATAGAACCATCATATGACTGGAAACCCCTCTATTAGTCATATACTCCAAAAATTGAAAGGACTCAAATATATATTTGCAAACTAATGTTCATAGTGGTGCTACTCACAATTGCCAAAAGATAAAAGCAATGCAAGTGTCCGTCAACTGATGAATGGATTAAAAAATGTGGTATATATGTAAAATGGAATATTATTCAGCCATAAAAAGGAATGAAGTCTTGATACATGTGACTACATGGATAAACCTCAAAGACATGTTGAGTGAAATAAGACAGACATGCAAAAAAAAAACCCAAATAGTGTATGATCTCACTGTTTTGAAACAATTAGAATAAGCAAGATTACAGAGTCAGAATCTAGAATATTGGTTACCATGGGATGGGATGGAAGATAGGGGAGGGGAAATTTAGAATTAAAATGTACAGGGTCCCTATTTGTAATGATGGAAATGTTTTGGTAATGGATGGTGGTGATGGGAGTACATCATTGTGAGTGCAATTAACAGCACTGACGTATATATCTGAACATAATTAAAAGGGAAAATGTTATATATGGTAACCTAATTTAAACCACTGACTTTAATTAATAGGACAATTATAAAAATGTGCTATCATCAATTATAACAAATGTTTCACACCAATGCAAGGTTTTGGTGGTGGGGAAGTATATGGGAATCCTATATTTCATGTATGATTGTTCTGTTAAACCACAACTTCTCTAATTAAAAAAAAAAGATAACATATATTAGTGAAATGATCATATACCATTTTTGTGAAACTGTTTTATAAACTATGATATACCTTGTAAGATTGAAATTTCTGGAAAGATTGGTCTTTTAATGATTAATAAGATGAGCTTTATTAACTTTAAAATTTAAAGTATTTAATCATACTTTAGATTAAATTGACCAGTTTTTGTATAAGTTCCAAATTTAATGTTTAAAGTTTTATGTTTTATGATGTCTTTTTCAGTATGTTGTACTAAAGGACTGTGGCATATCTACATTTTGCAAACGGCTACTTGGGGAGTACTTCCTTAATTAGAGGGCCTCTTGCCTAATTTATCTACTTTAAGGCTTCTCAATGTATATAAACTTCATCAGTTGTGATCAGGGAAAATATATTCAACTGAACAATAATTACAAATATTTGATGAGAACTTACATATAAAAGGTACCTTGGTAAGTGCTAGAACAGAGTTTCTCAATTCTGGATGCTTATTGGCATCACCAGAGGAGTTTTTAAATACCTACCACAGCCTGAACCCTATTCAACACCAATTAAATCAAAATCTCTGCAAATAGGACCCGAGTATCTCCAAGCCCTCCAGTAGTAGCATTACTGAGTTATATGATAAGCAAATGTTTTACTTAAGTATGGTAAGTATATATTTTACATAAAAAATAGCTTTATTGAGGTGATAGTTTATATACAATAAACTTCACTTATTTAATGTATATTTTTGATAAATTCTGACATATGCAGGCAACTGTGAAATTACCACTCTTCATATCAATGATATCATCCATATAAAGATAATGAAAATATTCATCATTCTCAAGTGTCATTTTATCATCCTGAATATTTTTTAATCAGCCAAGTGATTTCTAATATGCAGCCAAGTTTGAGATTTGTGGTGCTGGAAGAAGATTAAGAGGTAAAGAGGTATAATCTCTCTCTACTGGACAACTGTAACTATATACATAGGAGACTAAAATAAGTCTAAATACATAAGCAAGTAGTATATTTTGAGATATTAAAGAAAGAAATAATAAGGAATGATAAAACAACTTCACATTAGAGTTAGCCATAATCAATTAAGTATAACTTGATGAGAGACACATCTGTATCTATATTTAAAATCAGTTTTATTCTACATTGTTATATAACCAAAACAATATCTGTAATAATTTTTACTCTGAAATAAAATTTGAAAATATTGCTTTCTAAACCATTCTTTTAATAAAAATGACATTCTCCCTAGGGTCATCAACGGCTATTTATATTAACAGCTATTTTGTTTTTTTGTACATCATCTGATTTGCTCTAATTCTTTTTTATAATTAATTTGAGTTTTGCTAATAGATTTTTCCATACTTATATGTATTATTTATTATTATAGCTATGATTCATCTACCACTGTCTAGCTAAATGAACTTGAATAAATCACTCTAGGAGTCTCTAGGAGACCTCTCCAGGAGTCTATTTACTTATGTAATATGGGCATTAGGTTAGATCTCACAAAGGAAAACTAAGAAAAAATATATCAAACTATGATTTAATGATTCCACTTGTAGAAACTGGCACTTTTACAATAGGAACACTCGAAAGTTGGAAAACTAGGACTATTTGAAGCTATTAGCTCTCATGTAGTGGTTATCAAACATGAAGAACAAGACCCCTTTAGAAGAAAAATGTTTGCAGACCTTAAGTAGAGCCCTAAACTATTTTTTTCTATATCCATATTGAAAACTGTGTAAATTCCGAACATGTATAACTCTTTTGAACTACAAAATCCAAAGAAACTTATAAAATATAAACAAAGGTACAAAACAAAATGCATTATTCTTTTCCTACTGATAGAACCAGTGAGTAGAATATTTTCTTTATTTCCCAAGATAAACCCAAAGAATGTCTTGATGATGATTAAGCAATTGAGAAAAAAGTTTGCTTGGTTAATGGTTGATAAATCAGTGCAACCATAGTACATTCAATTAGGTTTCCTTAATTATTGAAATGACCAAAACTATTTGTTTAGTTCAACCACTCAATCACTGACAACATGTGTTGAATACTACATACTACACATGATAATATTAATCGCTAACATTTCTTTGGCAGTTGGAAAGAAGTGACTATGACCAAAAAGTTGAAACTCAAAAAAGATAATTGCAAATAATTAAAATTTGGTTCAAAATTACTAACTAAACAAAAACAAGGAAAATTTAGCTTGGCTGCTTCTCATTGATAAACACAAGGAGAGTGACTACAACTTCTATTTGAACCAAGTTGTCTGAGGGAGCTACTAAATTCATTTACTCTAATGTCTATCTCTCCCACTCAAGGAAGGCTTCAATGACATTGTCATAGCTCACATATTTCTAATCAGTCCAGCCCTCTTCTCTGAGCTTAAGAGCAAATATCACATTACATTTTTTCAAAAGAAAATACTGAAACTTCAATGCTCAATAACACTACAATATGGACGTCTGGAAAAATTCATAATAATATGACCTCAGAGGTCAATTATTTGGCTAAATAATTTGACAGACATATTAGAACCCAAAAGAAATAACCTGCATGCATTGTATAATGGTTACATCTCATCACATCTCTGAAAACTCTTATCCAGGACCCAAACTATTGTTTTACTTTATCCTCCACAGACTTGGTAGCACTCAATCTCAGAGTATTAAACAGTTCTAACTATAATTCTGAATATGTCCCTGATATATTAGTTCCCAACTTAACATCCATACCTTAGACTAGGTCATTTCTAAATCATGAATACAGTACCCATTTCTGTGCTATCCCTCTAATACGAAACTTTAAGGTCTTCCACAAGTTACCAAACTAAACAAAAACTCCTTAGACCAATCCACCTCAGGAGATCATAAGTGCCTGCTTATTCTAACATTGTATCTTAAAAAAAAAGATCAGCAAACATTGGCTGAATATCTACCATGTATCAGCAAACTGTCTAATTATGAAGAAGGCATAATGCACAAGTAATGAAATGTGATCAGTTCCAGAGGAGTATGAACAGGGAGTGGCTAATAAATTGAGAAGAGATGAACTTAGTACCAGGTGAAGAACATTGACAGATATGCTGGGGAGTTTGGGCTTACCCTCTAAATAATAAAGAGTTAACAAAATTGTTGAATGGGTGACTATCATGATCATATACAAATTTTAGAAAACACTCTAGTGCAGCATGAGTGATTGACAGGAGAAGAAGAACACAGAAATAATGAGGAGCTTAAAAAGATTAAGGGACAGATTTTGTGGGTCTGAAAAGAAAGCATTAAATATATGGTTAAAGACAATAAGTTTGGGTAAAGATAGAATCAATAGGATTTTAGAGGCGGTTGGTAAAGGATATGATGGAGTAAGGAGTGTAACATGAAACATTAATTCAATAAAGATCATGTTTTGAGAGCTTATTAGGTTTACAGCCTAGATTCTTATCAACCATCAAACAGAACAAGAAATATAGGAGATACGGGTCAGACATAAAAGACTGAGCTAATTAAAGTTTTGGGTGCCTTCAGGTCATCAAATCAGAATCATACTAATACTAATCGGAGATATTGAACTCTGGAGAGCTTAAGAATGATATTAAGGTCTTTTTTTAGCACAGATGCTCAAGGTTCAGTACTTAGCACTTTGGATTTTCAATAAATGTTTAATGGATGACTGTATGAATGCTGAAACTCAAATCCTGGCAGACATTTGTCTGGGCTTTTGCAAATGCTATAAAAAATTGTTACAGAGAAAAGGGAGGGGCATCAGTAATAACTCACGAGTCATTACAATAAATATTTTATGGTATATAGACACACAATGGAATATTATACAGCTGTAGAATGATATTCTGATACACAAAACAACACAACACCTTGAAGACACCATGTTAAATAAAACAAGCCAGATATGAAAAGACAAATATTATATGATATTACTGATATGAAACAGATTAAGCAAACTAATAGAGTCATAATCTAGAATATAGGTTACCAGGGGATAGGGTGGGAATAGGGAATAGGGAGTTAAGGTTTAAATATACAGAGTCCTATTTGGCATCTTAGAAATATTTTGGTAAGGGTGGAGATGATGGTAGCACAACATTGTGAATGTAATTGACAGCATTGAAATAAACAACAGAATGTGGCTAAAAAGGGGAAATGTTAGGTTGTATATATGGTAACAGAATAAACTTTTTAAAAATCCATGGAACTGCACTACACAGTGAACCCTATGTTGAACCATGGAGTATATAGTTAATAGTACAATTATAAAAATGTGTTTAATCAAGTGTAATGAATGTACCACACCAATGCAGGGGTATAATAAGGTGTATATGGGAATCTTGTATTTTATGCATGATTCTTTTGTAAACCCACAATTTTTCCAATAAAATAGAAAAAAAGCATTAGCGAAGAACAGTGATTCAAGTTTTTCATTCCAACTATTAATTACCTATCAAAATACTGATATAATAAATGGTTTGTCTTACCATTTGGATGGAATGCTTAGAATTTCATTGGGATAATTAGCCTGGTAAATTTCCTCAATATCTGAAAAATAAGAGTGAATTAGGGAGATCAATAAAGCATACTTTATATATCATTTGATAATATATTAATTCCATATGATCTTTCACTCATACCTGCTCTGGAATTCCAGACACATGATTTTTCATTTCTATTAATATTGTCTAAACTCAGGAAAGAGCACAGCTTATTATTTATTCATACACAACCTTTAGTGGTAGACCTTACCCTCCCACCTGCTTGTCCTCAACCTCAACCCTGACCTGTAGGAACTATACTGTACAGATAAAAGAAATAACCCATTCCAAACTCTGACTCAATACTTCCTTAGTCAAAGCCAAGAGAGTGCACAACATTCTTACTTTTTAATGCTACTTTGCAAATTTTCTGCGGGGAAAACATTGTATTTTAATGTAATTGTGTGATAAGAAGAAATCTATGTCTTGAAATGTTTAAGTCCATATACTAAATGAACCAATTTATTAAGTTTAGCAATGATATAATCTGTAGAAAGTATTTATTGAATGCTAATGTTTACAAGGTTATTTCAGTTAGCAATTGGCAAGTATTTTTTTTAATGAGCAGAACTCCAACCAATGAAAAAAATCCTTATTTCTGAAAGATGGGGAAAATGAAAACAAAGGAAGGTGAAATCATTTGGTTAATATCTGAGCTTAGAGACAATGTTATGATGAGATCTGAAGTCTTAAGGCTCTAGTTCATGCTCTTTCCATGGCATTAATTTAAAACACACTTATTAAGACTCTGACATATCCAAGCACTGAATTGGGCACTGGGTAAGATCAAGACAGATAAGGTAATGCCTACATGATGCTTAACTCTACCAACCTGGTATATTAAAGCACTGAATATACTTTTTCCATTCATATAAATAATGAAGAATGAAAATACCAAGAATATAGTTCTATTATGAGTCAAGCCTTGGAAGCCATGTGTGCTGGTTTGAAAGGATGTATGTCCCCTAGAAAAGCCATGTTTTAATATAAATTCCACTTCATAAAGGCAGAATAATCCCTATTCAATACTGTATGTTTGAAACTGTAATCAGATCATCTCCCTGGAGATGTGATTTAATCAAGAGTGGTTGTTAAACTGGATTAGGTGACGACATGTCTCCACCCATTTAGGTGGGTCTTGATTAGTTTCTTAAGTCCTATAAAAGAGGAAACATTTTGGAGAAAAGGAGATTCGCAGAGAGCAGAGAATGCTGCAGCACCATGAAGCAGAGAGTCCATGAGCCAGTGACCTTTGGAGATAAAGAAGGAAAACACCTCCTGGGGAGCTTCATGAAATCAGAAGCCAGGAGAGAAGGCTAGCAGATGACTCCGTGTTCACCATGTGCCCTTCCAGCTGAGAGAGAAGCCCTGACTGTGTTTGCCATGTGCCTTCTCACTTGAGAGAGAAACCCTGAACTTCATCGGCCTTCTTGAACTAAGGTATCTATCCCTAGATGGAAAGTTAAAGTACTGTCCATGCCTTTAACTAAGTTTAATGAGACTTTGTACTGATTTTAATCTTGTACTAATCTTGTATTTGAAATGTTACTGGAATGGTTTAAGGTTCTCTGATATTGTTATGGAATGAATGTATTTTGTATATGGGGAAATCATGTCTTCTTTAGGGTCCAGTGGGTGGAATGTGCTGGTTTGAAAGAACATATGTCCCCTAGAAAAGCCATGTTTTAATCAAAATCCCATTTCATAAAGGCAGAATAATCCCTATTCAATACTGTATGTTTGAAACTTAATCAGATCATCTCCATGGAGATGTGATTTAATCAAGAGTGGTTGTTAAACTGGACTAGGTGACATGTCTCCACCCATTTAGGTGGGTCTTGATTAGTTTCTTAAGTCCTATAAAAGAGGAAACATTTTGGAGAAAAGGAGATTCAAAGAGAGCAGAGAATTCTGCAGTACCATGAAGCAGAACAGTCCACGAGCCAGCGACCTTTGGAGATGAAGAATGAAAACACCTCCCGGGGAGCTTGAGAGGTCTTCTTGAACCAGGGTATCCTTCCCTGGATGGATGCCTTTGATTGGACATTTCTATAGACATGTTTTAATTGAGACATTTTCTCGGCCTTAGAACTGTAAACTAGCAACTTATTAAATTCCCCTTTTTAAAAGCCATTTTGTTTCTGGTATACTGCATTCCAGCAGCTAGCAAACTAGAACACCTTGTTTCCAATAAGTAGTCTTTTTTTAATCTTTTTTTTTTAACTTTTTTTATTGTATAGTACAACATATTTACAAAGCAATGAAATAAAAAAGCAACAGATTTCTAAGTATTCTTCATCATGTGATTACAGGACAGATCCCAGAGTTTGTCATGGGGTACCATTTGATCCTCTCATATTTTTTCTTCTAGCTGCTACAGAATATAGGAGGCTAGAGGGCTTAAATACTTTTTTATCATCCTTCTTTAATCTTTGAAATATATTTGGCACACACAGTGCTTAGCTAAACCTCTGAGTGCCTCTGATATGTAGATAGACACTATGTGCAAAGATAAATCTTTCAAAAATGGAAAGGAGCAATTATTTTTCTCCATTGAATATTTTTAAAGGAATCTTTTATTTGCTTACTGATGTGAATGTGTCAATTTCTAGGCTTAATGTGAAGCTTAAAAACATGCTGTAGAGATTAAAAATTCCTCATGTGCAAATGAATAAATATATTCCACATAGAAAACCAAAATAAAGACCTTAAGATTGTTCTGCAAATCATTTAACTACGGTTTCACATTTAGCACTGAGTTCAGTGTTTTGCTTACAGCAGGCATTTGCAAAATAAAATGAAATAGTATTTTTTAATAGTTTTTTTAAAGATTGAATTTCTAGATCACTAAAACATCTTTCTTACTCCTTTTTCATGCATCCTAACAATAGGTTATCAGTAACTACATTCCCGTTTAGTTGCCTTATCTTAATGACTTTAGCAATATTAATTATCTTGGAATGTCTTTCGCATAAAGCAAATAGGAGGTTTGGGCATTCAGAAAACCTCATTTAAAATCTGAAAAACAAAGAGCCCAAAATATTATACTAGCTGAGGCCAAGCTGCCAAGTTCTGCCTAAAATCACAATCTATTAATTGTAACAATTAATAGAAAGGTATGTATAATGCTTACTAAGTCTAACATGCTTATTGGCTATTTCCTAAGGAATATACCTATTTTAGCACAGTTCAGCTTCAGATTCCTTGTAAGGCCCCTTAGTAAAACATTCAGGATACTGAATTAGCAAATCATTTCACAAAAATAATCAACTCAGAATGGACCTGTCAGAGGAGGCCTGAGGAGGATCAACCCCTTTATTTTTTTTTTTCCATCCTCTTCATTTTAAAGAAGAGAATACTTCTTCCCAGCGTCTCACCATGGTCAAAGTTGATGATCTACAGAGCAGAATCTGGTTAATGCTCCCGAGTTATATCTCTTTCCCCCAACTTCTTAACTAAGCTAAGAGATGTTGCTTCTTTTTTCTCATACGTTTAGGATATAAGAAGCCTTTTATGGCAGGTATCATAAAAATAAAAAGCCAAATCTGTGTGTGTGTATTTGTGTATACAAGATTGCATATATACACACATACACACATGTACAGAGAGAATTAAAACTAGAAAAGCTTGAAATTCATGTCTTCTGCTTTTAGTCACCAACTGTGACTAAAAGGATACTATTTTTTTCAGAATTATCACATTTAGAAATCATAACCAATTATCCTACCAAGGTTTATAATAATTATCTTTGACCAACTCTTATCCAACCTTCCATTAAGCAAACCTTGTCCGGTGAATAAGATCTCCACAGGTATTTCTCAAATGCCTCCCATTTCTAGAATCAAATTTAGCTAGTGCATTCACAAGAAAAATCTCAACGCTTACTGTGTTGCAGTGTTGAGATTTAATAACTGCTGTTATATAAATCTTGGTTGAGATTTGAGATTTTCAGAAATACTTTTAAAAAATCAATTTTTCCCATTTTTATTTTTTTCCTCTACTTACAATTTTTTTTCTGATTTCTAACTTTGAAATGCAGGATTCATGCATTGATATTGCCTATTATCTGGCTATTAGAATTATCAAAGATAGTCTCTTTCCTAAGTATTCTTTTTCTTATTACTGGGAATTAGGGGTCAAGCAAAACACAAGTGATATAATCATTATTTTACTGTCCTTCATTTAAAATAGGGCATGAGCTTTGGTCAGGTACTTTTGACAGAAACAAGTCACACTGGTAATATATTTGCCAGAAATCTACCAGTTATTATACATTTGATATAACTGAAAAAACATGACCAATTATTTAAAATAGTATATTTACTATTGTAGAGTTGAAAGAAAGGAAATGGAAAAATAATTCAGAAAGGATAAGAAAAATTCTAATAACAGTGACAATAGCCATCATTTGCCATATACCCATTATATTCTAGTGAAGAGTATAAGCCAGGGAGTGCTGAAAACTTGATGTATGTTTTTATGACAATATTTTGGTCACAAGGTGGAGATTGGCTGGGGTGGCTCTAGACAAGGGGGAAAAGAAGTTAGAAGGCTACTTTTGCGGCCCAGGGATGACATATTCATACTTTCTACTAGAATGCAGAAGCAGATGTAGTTGAAATGTCTACAGAATGCGGGAAAGAGAATCAAGGATGACCTAGGTTTTAGCTCAAGCAACTAGGTAGACTGTGGTCCATTTATTAAAATGGTGTGTCTAAGAAAAATCATATTTTTATATGGTGGGGCAGAATAGGGGAAGAGAAGAATACTGATTTGACCATTTGGCCTATGTGGGTTTAAAGCTGCTTTTTATACAAGTCATGGTCAACAAGCTGTCCTTTGAAAGAACATACTTTCTACTTTATCTAACACAATTTCCTTGATAATAGTAAGTCCAGCTCTCTCCATTTCTATTGCATCTTGTTAAGACTTCATATGCCTTGTGCCTCATGAGTAATTCCCATCTCTTCTATATTTTCAACGTGTCTCTCTCCTCTAGCTCTATTCACTCAAATCATAAATATACTCAAATGTCTTGACCTGAAAAATAACACATCCTTCTATTCTGTGACCTCCTCTAATAAGTGTCATTGCATCCCTTTCACAGCTTAACTCCTCAAAAGAGAACAGGAACTTGCTAATTTTAACTCCTCTATTTTTCCATTTTGCTATACCACTGAGTGGGAGCTTCTGCTTTCATTAGTTTAATGAAACTGTTCTCACAAAGATTCCCAATAAACTCCTAATTGTTACATTCTGTGGATTATTTATTTGAACTTTCACTGGCTTCTCCTTCTCTTTTCTTCTTCTTATTTATTTATTTTTTTTTTTTGGCACATTGCTGTTTCTAATTTTTCTCTGCTCACATTTTCTCCTTGTGTAATACCAACATGCCATTTTTCAAATACTGATGACTTAACAAATCTATATCTCTAGACAAGTCCTATATTTTGACCTCCTGGTCCATATATCCACGCTTCCCTCAACTTTCCATCTGGATGCCCCATATAAACTCAAAAAAAAACATGGCTAACCATTGAGCTCCTTACCTTTACTCCCCAATCTCACCCCTATTTCTATTGGTGAACAACATCACTGCCACCCATTAACTCAAGGCAGGTGCCCAGGAATCATTCCATACCACTCCATTCACATCTCCCAAATTTTATCATTGAACCAGTCTTGTCAACAATACTCCCTAACATATTCTGTATCTACTCCATTTCTCTCCAGCAGCACCCATCTAGCCTTATTTCATGTCTAAATATCAACCAAATAAATCATTTTCTCTTATTGTGCTTGACTCACTTGTCCTCTGTACTGCTGCAAAGGAACTCCTGACTGCCTAAGGGGAAAAGGATTCAGCATGATTCTGATGGTTTCCAAAATCTGAAATCTGCTTTATATCCTTATCTTCATTCTTCTCTCTCATCATAACCTATTCTCATGCTCTATCCCCTTGCCTGTACAAGGGTACTGTTTCATGCATTTTTCTCCTTTCAAACTGCTTCAATTCAGAAATGTGTCCCCATTCCTGTTCATGCAGATTCCTCATCCTCCCCCATGAAGAATCCCATCTCTGTCCATCCAGCTCTGTTTGAGCTTCCCTACTTAAATGAACCCTCTCTTAATGGTCCTGGTAGAAAGGGTTCTTCTTGAATATTTCAATTACATTTGTGCAAAGTACTCACAAAGCATCTCTAACATTTTATGTAACATTGCTATCATCTTTATCTATCACTATTCTGGTTTTGTCTTGGTAACCCTAGTAATATGGTTAGTATTCAATAAATGATCAAGAAACAATAATGAATGAACTAAAGAATAAATTATTCATCCCCCAAAGTGCTTTAAAATCAAAAGCTAAGGCAGTGCAATGGTGGCTCAGAATTCTTGCCTGCCATGCTGGAGATGGTGTCTGCCCACGCAAAAAAAAAAAAAAAAAAAGCTAGCATTTCTAAACAATTGTTAAAATTCCTCTTTGATCTTCTAATCCCATTTTTTAATAGAAACCACTGAAAATAGCATATTTATATGATATAAATAATCTAGTATGAAAAGAACAAAGTAATCTATTAGGTCAACTATTGACAGACGTAAGCCATTTCATGAACTTTGGCTACAGCTAACCTGGAGAAAACAATTCTAAGTTAAACTTTGAACTTCAGAATTTAGAGAGAAGGGAAAGGCAACCAAAACAAATTGCATATTCAGCTTAAATTCAATCAGCACTATTTCTGGATGCAGCTGAAAGTTCTGTTAGCACTCATGTTTCTTACTGCCAAAACTTACCATAGGCAAATCATGTGAATAGCAGATTGCTTAAAGTCTTCTGCAAATAGTGATTTTTTCAAAACATATGTAATGTTATTCATGTGATTGAGGCAGAACTACACTTATCCAGTGGTACAGATGGAAATTTTTGTTCTGGAAACTGAGTGTTAATATCTTATCATTTGTATAAAATACAATTTTATAATTTCTATTTCCATAAAAATAAATGTACATGCTAATACAGATGAGGAGCCTCAGACCATAAAATATAACAAAGCATATATGAATCAGAACTGCATCATTTTACAGTTGTGAAATTTAGATTTGATATTTTCACACTTACCTTATACCTCTATAATAATCATATTTGAGTCTCTATTTTAATTTTATTTTTTAAATATATAGCATATATAAACTCATCCTCATTGTAAAGATTCAAACAAAACACACAAATTTAAATTTAAAAAGTATCCCATCTCCATTTTCCTCAATTTCACTCCCCTACCCAGAGGTAACTATTTTGTATGCATTATTTGAGTCATTACATTACACATCTATATGTATTGTTTTTAATATATATATGGTTAAGAATATATAACATTCTAGGCTTTATGTTTTCTCTTATTAGTTTTGTGGAAGTTTAAACTGTCAGGTAAATTGTCAAAGGGCAAGTGTAAAATTCGGCTTTCAACTAGCAAGTCTATTCCTGCAAATGAAGGCATATATATGTGTGTGTATATTTATATATATATTAATATATACTTTTTTATAATATAAATATTAATATATTTAAATAATATTAATATATGTGTGTATATAGTTATATAAATATAAATAATTTATATAAATTATTACATTACTGTTTGAAATAATGAAAAAGAGGAAACAGAAACAGTCAATAATATGACACTTTCAATAAATTACAACAAATTATGTTAAAGACTATCTCAGTTATGAAAATCTAAATGTAGTGAACTTACTTACCTATAAATGATTTCATGTTGTTCCTCTGAAAATATTAATTTAGTTTTATTTGCAATTAACACTTTCCAAGAATAAGGCCTTAGTGAAAAAAATATCAGTATTGTTAAGTTTGTCAATGCCAGAGAAATAACTCTTAAGGAAAAAAGAGCTACCAGTAGGCTTCCCCATACCTGGCAGGTGCTCTCTCCTGTGCATCTGTGCCACATAGCCTCTTTCCTGCACAAGCGGGCACTCCTAATCCAACACCCCATGCCTACACATGTGGACTCTCACCAGGGTCCCACCCACCCTTCATCACCCTCCCCTGCCACAAATCCCACAACCTCTGCAACCAGTGCCTTGCCTCTGCATACTTGTGCATCTGCATCCCAGCCTCCCTGAAGTCCAACCCCTGCTCAGGTATACCCATGAGCTGCCTTCCCTGTGCCCCAAATTCTGTGCCCTGTACCCCACACCCTGACACCCATGACCCACATGCTTCACACACCCACCGCATCCTACTCATGTATCAGCCTCAGCACATCTGCTCAGCCCCCTTCCACCTCATGCGGCACCCTACCTCTGTGTCCCCCATGCTGCCCCTTTGCTCCAAGGCCAGCCTGAGCTGCACTTCGCCCCCACGACCCGGGTACCACACCTCCACGATCCCATGACCCATACCCCACGCTCCCAGGCACCAACATAGAATCTCTAACCTGTACATATACCTGCACTGCAACCCTTCACCACACTGTTGTGCCCCTCCCCAAGCCCCACATCCTGATCCATGCCTGTCCTGCAAATACAAAACTTTAGATTACTGAAGGAAGCCAACTACCAAATTAACCCTATCAAGCTATTTACATGCTGTGAAGACAACACAAGATCATTAACCATAGGAAGATGCAAATAGATATAGCCCAGTCTAATGACCAAATTAAAACACCAGAGAAGACACAGACTTTTAAACAACTATCAAAAATGTTCATATAATACAACTAAATAAAATAATGGGATGGCTCATGACATAAAGGAGATTAAGAAGACACTAGAAGAGCACAAAGAAGAATTTGAAAGAATAACTAGAAAAATGGCAGATATCACAGAGTTTAAAGATGTTGTAGACCAAATAAAAAATATACTACAGATACACATTAGATTTGAAGAGCCAAAAAGAAAGAATAAGTACACTAAAGGACAGGACAACTGATTTTGAACGCTCAAAAATGCAAATGACAAAAAAAGATGGAAAATTTTGAATTGGATCTCAGAGAAATGATGGGCAAAATAAAATGCACAAATATAAAAATCATCGGTGTCTCAGAAGGAGAAGAGAAGAGTAAAGGGCTAGGAAGATTAGTGGAGGATATAAAGGGAAAACATCTGAACCTTTATAAAAGACACAGATAAGCAAATCAAAGAAGCTCAACAAACTCCAAATAGAATAAATCCAAATATGCTTTCCACAAGACACATACTGATCAGTCTGTCAAATGCTGATGAAAAGCAGAAAATCTTGAAGGCGGCAAGAGCAAAACAATCTACTATGTACAAGGGAAGCCACATAAAACTGAGTTCAGACTATTCAACTGACAGTGTGGAGGCAAGAAGGCAGTGGTATGATATATTTAAGATCCTGAGAGAGAAAGACTTCCAGCCTAGAACTCTGTACCCAGCTAAATTGCCTTTCAAAATGGAGGGAAAGATTAAAATTTTCACAGACAAAGGCTGAGAGAACATGTCAACAAGAAACTGGCCCTAAGAGAAATACTAAAAGGAGTTCTCCCAGATGAAAAAGTGTATATATAGGAGAGGGAGGTCTGGAGGAGCACACAGAATTAAAGAGTACCAGTAAGGGTAGCTTAGAGGATAAAAAGAGAAGGAGGGAAAAGAATGTGTATATATAAATATGACAAATAAAATCCAAAGGATAAGATGGTGGATTCAAGAAATGCCTTTACAGTAATAACATTGAATGTTAATGGATTGAATTTACCAATTAAAAGATACAGATTTGCAGAATAGATTAAGAAATATAATCCAGCTATATGTTCCTTACAAGAGACTCATCTCAGACACAAGTATACAAATAGGTTGAAAATGAAAGGATAGAAAAAGATGTTTCACACAAGCTGTAACCAAAAGAAAGCAGGAGTAGCTATACTAATATCAGATAAACTAGACTTTAAATGCAAAGACATAATAAGAGACATAGAAGAATATCATATATTAGTAAAAGGGAAAATTAACCAAGAGAAATAAAAATCATAAATGTCTGTGCTCCCAATCAAGGAACTCCAAAGTACGTGAGATAAACATTGGCAAAACTAAAGGGAGCAAATGACATTTCAACAATAATAGTAGGAGACTTCAATACACCACTTCCCTCTATAGATAGAACAATCAGACAGAGAATCAACAAGGAAATACAGAATTTAAACTATTTGATAAATGAATTAGACTTAAAAGACATATATAGGTTGTTATACCCCAAAACACCAGAATATACATTCTTCTCTAGTGCTCATGGAATGTCTTCAAGGACAGATTATATGCTGGGACACAAAACAGGTCTTTATCAATTTAAAAATATTGAAATTATTCAAAGCACTCTCTCTGATCACAATGGAATGGAGCTGGAAATCCACAACTACCAAAGAATGAGGACTTTCATAAATATATGGAGATTAAATAATACTTAAACAATGAGTGAGTCAAAGAAGAAACTGCTAGAAAAATTAGTATCTATCTGGAGATGAAAGAGAACAAGAATGTAATATATCTGAGCTTATGGGATGTAGCAAAGGCTGTGCTGAGAGGGAAATTTATTGCCCTAAATGCCTGTGTTAAAAAAGAAGAAAGCAAAAAATCTAGGACTTAAGTGCTCACCTGTAGGAACTTGAGAAAGAAGAGAAAACTAACCCCAAAGCAAATAGAAGAACAGAAATAACTAAGATTAAAACAGAGCTAAATGAATGGGAGAACAAAAGAGCAATAGAAAGAATCAATAAAACCAAAAGTTGATTCTTTGAGAAAAACAATAAAATTGATGGGCCACTAGCAAGGTTGAGTTGACAAAGAAAAATGAGAGAGGATACAAATAAACAAAATCAGAAATGAGACCCTGAAGAAATTTAAAAATCATAAGAGGATGCTATGAACAGCTATATGCCAACAAACTAGACATCTCAGATGAAATGGACAAATTCCTGGAAACACACAAACAAGCTACACTGACTCAAGAAGAAATAGAAGATCTCAACAAACCAATCACAAAAAAGAGATTTCAATCAGTCATCAAAAGTCTTCCTACAAAGAAAAGCCCAGGGCCAGATGATTTTACAGGGGAATTTTATCAAACATTACAAAAAGAACTAACATTTCTGCTCAAACTTTTCCAAAAAACTGAGGATAAAGGAACTCGTTTTATGACGCTAACATCACTTTAATGCCAAAACTGGGTAAAGATGCTACAAGAAAGGAAAACTACAGGCCAATCTCCCTGATGAATATAGATGTAAAAATTCTCAACAAAATACTTGCAAATCTAATCCAACAGGACATTAAAAGAATTATACGCCATGATCAAATGGGATTTATATTAGGAATGCATGGATGGTTTAACACAAGAAAATCAGTTAATGTAATACAGCACATCAATAAATTGATGGGGAAAAATCATATGATCATCTCAATTAATGCTGAAAAAGCATTTGAAAAAATTCAAAAATCTTTTCTCATAAATACACTTCAAAAGGTAGGAATCAAACATAACATCCTCAACATAAGGCATATATGAAAAACCAATAGCCAGCATCATCCTCAATGGTAAGAGGCCGAAAGCGTTCCCCTTAAGATTGGGAATGAGACAAGGATGTGCTCTGTCACCACTATTATTCAACATTGTACTAGAAGTTCTACCCAATCAGGCAGGAGAAAAAAATTAAAAGCACCCAAATTGGAAAGGAAGAAGTAAAACTTTCATTGTTTGCAGGTGACATGATACTATACTCTGAAAAATCTACAACAAATTTACTTGAGCTTATAAACAAATTCAGCAAGGTGGCAGATTACAAAATAAATGTGCAAAAATCAGTAATGTTTCTATACACAAACAATGACCTAACCAAGAAGGCAATTAAGGGAAAAAAAATCTATTTGAAATAGTAACTAAAAAGAATCAAGTATCTAGGAATGAACTTAACTAGGGATGTAAAGGGCTTGTGTACAGAAAGCTACATAACATTGCTAAAAGAAATCAAAGAAGATCTAAATAGGTGGAAAGACATTCCATGCTCATGGATAGGAAGGTTAAATGTAGTTAAGATGTCAATTCTATCCAAGTTGATCTACAGATTCAATGCAGTACCAATCAAAATTCCAACAACCTACTTTGAAGACTTGGAAAAACTAATCACCAAATTCATCTGGAAGGAAAGAGAGCCCAAATAGCTAAAAGCATCTTTAAAAAGAAGAATGAGGTGGGATGATTAACATACCCCAATTTCAAAACATATCATAAGGCCATAGTGGTTAAAAAAAAAAAAAAAAGCATGGTACTGGCACAAAGATAAAAGTATTGACCAATGGAATCAAATCCAGAGCATGGAAATAGACCATGAAATCCATAATAAACTGATCTTCAACAAGGGCCCCAAATTCACTGAATTGGGACAAAATAGTTTTTCCAATAAATTGGCATGGGAAAACTGGATATCAATAGCCAGAAGAATAAAACAGGACCTTTACTTCACACACTGCAAAAATTAACTCAAATTGGATCAACCACCTAAATATAAGAACTAGCACCATAAAGCTCCTAGGAGAAAATCTAGGGAAACATCTTTAAGACCTGGAAATAGGAGGTAGCTTCCTGAACTCTAGACCCAAAGCACAAGCAACAAAAGAATAAATAGATAGATTGGAACTCCTCAAAATCAAATGTTTTTGTGCCTCAAAAGACTTAGCCAAAAATGTGAAGAGGCCACCAACTCAATGGGAGAAAATATTTGGAAATCACACATCCATAGGATAAAAGTTTGATAATCTGTATACATAAAGAAATGATACAATGCAACAACTAAAGAACAAGCAACTCAATTAGAAAGTGGGCTAAAGATATGAATAGGCATTTTTCTGAAGAGCAAATACAGATGGCGAAAAAGCACATGAAGAGATGCTCATTTTCATTAGCTATAAGGGAAATGCAGATCCAGACTACAATGAGATACCACCTCACACCTGTAAGAATGGCAGCTATTAAACAAATAGGAAACTACAAAGGTTGGAGAGATGTGGAGAAATTGGGACACTTATGCACTGCTGGTGGGAATGTATAATGGTACAGCTGCTATGGAAGATGGTCTGGTGGGTCCTCAAAAAACTAAATATCAAGTTGCCCTATGACCTGACAATACCACTACTCGGTATATACCCAGAAGAGCTGAAAGGAGTGACACAAAGATTTGCACACTGATTTCATAGCAGGTCTATTTCCAATTGCCAAAAGATGGAAACAATCCATGTGCCCAACAACAGATGAGTGGATTAACAAAATGTGGCACATACATTTGATGGAATATTATGCAGCAGTAAGACAAAATGATGTCCTGAAGCACATGACAAGAATGATGAGCCTTGAGGACATAATGCTGAGTGAAATAAACCAGACACAAAAGGATAGATACCATATGATTCCACTTTTATGACCATGGTAAAGGTAAAATTAGAGGTTTATTATACAGATTTAGGGGACCTAGAGAAACACAGTATGGGTCAACTGTTAGCTAATGAGATTGAACTTAAATGTAGGGGTATAGATAGACGTGAAGACAGTTCATTAGTGGGTCTGTAAGTAATATTACCATATTGGAATTAAACATGATTGAAAGGGTCATATAGAATCATGTATCCCACTGATTAACACTACAAATAAAAGTTCTTGTATGAACTACTGTAAAAGTATGAATCTCATACAAAGGGTATATAATTTCTGATACAGGGGGAAATGCTGTTGCATGCTATGGGCTGTGTTTAACAGGAAAATATCAACAGTACCACAGCAATACCAGGGTTACATAATGAGGGGAGGGACAAGGGTTAGGAGGTTTGAATTTTCTATTTGGTAAGGGTGTGTATATGGTAGCCCATGACAAACTCTGGGATCTGTCCTGTAACTACTTGTTGAAGAGTGCTTTGAAAACGATTGCTTTTTTATTTCTTTGCTTTCTATATATGTTATACTATTAATAAAAAGTTAAAAATTAAAAAATAAAAAAGAATTCCTAGCGCATTATATAAGGTTGTACAAAGATTCCAAGCACTAGGGTAACTTTCCAGAAACCTACAACCTCCAGATGGGTCCCTAGA
>PVIY010032515.1:0-28935 GCA_004026745.1 Myrmecophaga tridactyla
AACATCAGGTACAAGACAAAGATGCCCATTGTCACCACTATTATTCAACACTGTACTAGAAGTTCTAGCTAGAGCAATCAAGCAGGACAAAGTAATAGAAGGCATCCAAATTAGAAAGGAAGAAATTAAACTCATTATTTGCCGATGATATGATACTATACTTGGAAGATCCTGAGAAATCTACAGCAAAGTTACTTGAGCTAATAAACAAATTCAGCAAGGTGGTGGGATATAAAATTAATACACAAAAATCAATAATATTTCTATATACAAATAATGACCTAGCTGAGGAGTCAGTGAAGGAAAAATTTCATTCAAAACAGCAACTAAAAGAATCAAGTACTTAAGAATGAACTTAACTAGGGACATAAAGGGCTTGTACACAAGAAAACTACATAATATTGCTAAAAGAAATCAAAGGAGATCTGAATAGGTGGAAAGACATTCCCTGCTCGCGAATAGGAAGGCTAAATATAGTTAAGATGTCAATTCTCCCCAAATTGATCTACAGATTCAACACAGTACCAATTAAAATTCCAACAACCCACTTTGAAGATTTGGAAAAGCTAACCACCAAATTCATCTGAAAGGGAAAAAGACCCCAAATAGATAAAAGCATCCTAAAAAAGAAGAATGAAGTGGGAAGATTAACACTCCCTGACTTTAGAACCTATTATAAAGCCACAGTGGTCAAAACAGCATGGTACTGGCACAAAGATAGAGGTATTGACCAATGGAATCAAAGCAGGAGTACAGAAATAGACCACCAAATCTATGATCAAGTGATTTTTGAAAAGGCCCCTAAATCCTCTGAACTAGGACAAAATAGTCTTTTCAATAATTGGGCATGGAAGAACTAGATATCAATAGCCAAAAGAATGAAAGAGGACCCCTATCTTACACCTTATACAAAAATTAACTCAAAGTGGATCAAAAACCTAAATATAAGAACTAGCACCATAAAGCTTCTAGAAGAAAATGTAGGAAAACATCTTCAAGACCTAGTAATAGGAGGTAGCTTTTCCTAAATTTTATACCCGAAGCACAAGCAACGAAAGAAAAAATAGATAAGTGGGAACTCCCCAAAATCCAATGCTTCTGCACTTCAAAAGACTTTGTCAAAAAGATGAAGAGGCAGCCAACTCAATGGGAGAAAATATTTGGAAATCACATATCAGACAAAGGTTTGATTTCCTGTATATACAAAGAAATCATACAACTCAACAACAAAAGAACAACCAACCCAGTTATAAAATGGGCTAAAGATTTGAATAGTTATCTTTCTAAAGAGCAAATACAGATGGCTCAAAAGCACATGAAGAGATGCTCATTTTCATTGGCTATAAGGGAAATGCAGATCAAGGCTACAATGAGATACCACCTCACAACCCTAAGAATGGCTGCTATTAAACAAACAGAAAACTATCAATGTCCGAGAGGATGTGGAGAAACGGGGACATTAATGCACTGCTGGTGGGAATGCACAATGGTGCAGCCACTATGGAAGACTGTTTGGCGGTTCCTTAGGAAACTAAATACTGAGTTGCCCTATGACCCAGCAATAGCACTACTTGGTATATACCCAGAAGGGCTGAAAGCAATGACACAGACATTTGCACACTGATGTTCACAGCAGCATTATTCACAATCGTCAAAAGATGGAAACAAAGCAAATGCCCATCAACAGACAAGTGGATCAACAAAATGTCATATATACATACGATGGGATATTATGGGGCAGTAAGACAAAATGACGTCCTGAAGTGCATGACAAGATGGACGAGCCTTAAGGACATATTGCTAAGTGAAATTAGCCAGACACAAAAGGATGATACTGTATGATTCCACTTTTATGACCAACATGAAGGTATAATCAGAGGCTTATAATATAGGGACTTAGAGATACATAAAACTAGAGATGGGTGAACCGTTAGCTAATGAGGTTGAACTCCAATGTAAGGGAACAGATTGGAGTGAAGGTGATTCTCTAGTGGGTCTGTGAGTAATATTCCCATACTGAAGATGAACAAGATTGAAAGGGGTTGTATAGACCTACGTGTCTCACTGATTAACACTAGAAGTATGAGTTAGTTCTTGCAAAAAATACTTCAAAGATATGATTCTTGTATAAAGAGTGTTTAAATCCAGGGTGCAGGGGGGAAACTGCTATTGCATGCCATGAGCTATGTTCAAAAGGAAACCATCAGCACTACCACACCAACAGCAGAGGTAAATAATGGGGGGAGGGACAAGAGTTAAGAGGAGGTTTAGATTTCCTATTTGGCAAGGATGTGTTTATTGTTTTTCTTTCTCTTGGGAACAAAGAAATTATCTAAAATTGAGAAAGTTGATGGACTTTGGACTTTGGGCATTATACATGATGCCTGATGAATGCAGGTGGCTGAAGGATGCGCTGACTGAGAAGTAGATTGGTGAATGACGGTGTATACTTATGAAGATTGTGCTGCTACAAAAAGGAACAAAGTCATGAGGCACGCAATGATGTGAATGAACATGTGAGACATTTGGTGAGACAAAATAAGCCAGAAACAAAAGAACAAAATGGTATGGTCACTTTTAGAAAATGCTCATAAGAAAACAGGGGCCTAGATTGTAAGTTTTTAGAGTAGACACAATAAGTCCGGAGTGGTGATTATTATTTCCGAATTTTGAGAGACTGTTTTATGTGATATTTAGAGATAAGAAAGAAGCCGAACAGGTTGGGGTTAAAGTAATTCAGAACATAGAGTAAGAAAGACAGTGTCTATATTTTACAACCACATATACTCTTTGAGACCAATGAAAGAAAGGTTTATTTGGTCTGGAACTGAAATTTTCTGTAGTGTATAATTTAATTCAACCTATCTGTATAGCTCATTTGAACAATTGAAACATAGGGAGCACAGAATAAGAAAGAGGTACTTTAATCCTGTATAGATTATTGTAGTGCCTGGATACAATCTAGAGTATATTAAACAGATAATCAATGGCAGGGCGGGCCACGGTGGCTCAGCAGGGAGTTCTCTCCTGCCATGCTGGAGACCCAGGTTCAATTCCTGGCACCTGCCCATGTGAAGAAAACAAAAAAAGTATTGACAAAGTCCCCTGGGGGATGGGAAAGAAGTATGGAACTATTAAACCTTTCCATCAGGGAATCCCCTGACACTGTGTCAAACTTTAGGGACACCCAAATCAATAGGTCATACCCTCGATCAGGAGGAGGCTTACTCCTGTGAAGCTTACATAGGTGGGGGAGAAGCTTAGCCTACCTATAGGCGTGCCTAAGTGTTACCTCTTTTGTTGCTCAGAAGTGGCCTCAGTCTCTCTAAGCCCAGCTCTGCAAGTAAAATCATTGCTTGCCCCTCTACGTGGGACATAACATCCAGGGGTGAAAGTCTCCCTGGTGATATGGGAGAGGACTCCCAGGGAGGAATCCAAACCTGGCATCATAGGATCAACAATTCCATCCTGACCTAAAGGGGAAAGAGAAGTGTAACTAATAAAGTATCAGTGGCAGAGAGAGTTTAAATAGAGTTGAGAGGCTACTCTGAAGGTTGCTCTTACGCAAGCTTCAGGTAGACCTTTGCTACCTATCATCACCTGCCAGACCCCAATCAGGACCATTCCAGCCAATCCTAAAGAACACCTAGGGCAATATATAAGATTCCGCAAGGGTTCCAGGCACTAGGGTAACTTTTCAGAAACCTACAACCTCCAGATGGGTCCCAGGTCCAGTTAAGTCCTGAAACCTAGCCCAGCCTCTCCAGAACATCTGATAGTTCCATCTCCCTACCCCATATTAGTGGCAGAAACTCCAATATGAAAAATTTAGAATCGCCATAGTCCAAACACCTGTAAAGAAAGGGATGGAAAGATCAAAGGTAATGGTGGAGTTATACAGAAAAGATAGGATTTAACCAATGAATATGAATGCTGAATCATTAAATTGATATCTTTTTTAGTCTCCAGTATTTTAGAGCAGCTAGAAGCAAAAGCCTAAAAAAAATTGTGAAATTATAACCCATGTCAAAGTCTGAAATATGAAATATACCATTAATTGTGGTGCTGTGCTTTGAAACTTATAGCTTTCATATAAATTTTCACAAAAAAAGGAGGAAAAAAGTTTATTGTGATAATAAAAAAATATTTAAGCCCTCTAGCCTCCTATATTCTGGAGTAGCTAGAAGGAAAAATATGAGAGGATTGTATGGTAGCCATGACAAACTCTGGGATCTATCCTGTAACTACTTGAAAAGTGCTTTGAAAACTATTGTGTTTTTTTTATTTCTTTGCTTTGAATATGTCATACTATACAATTTAAAAAGTTAAAAAAAAGAAAAAAATTAAGTAGATAATATGAATCACGAATTTAAATAGTTACCAAAGTAAAAGAAATAAGAATCAACTATATTGGAAACGTTTTATTCTTGCATATAGTGGTGGGTGCTCTGCCAATTCACTCACTCCACAAATACTACATGCCTGCACTGCGCTAAGTGAAGATATGGCATTGACGAGAAAGTGATTGTCGTGATTATTTTTGTACATGTGAAATATTTCATTATGTATATATTACTGAGATAATTCACACATACCATAAAACTCACCCATTAAAAATGTTCAACTCAGTAGTTTTTAGTATTTTCAGAAGATTGTGCAGCTATCACCACTATCTAATTCCAGAGCATTTTCATCACCCCAAAAAGAAATCCCATACCCGTTAGCAATCAATCCCTATTCCTTCTTCACCACAGCCCTTGCCAACCACTAATCTACTTTCTCTTTCCACAAATGTGCCTATTCTGGACATTTTACTTATATAGAGTCACAATGTGTTTTTGTGTCTGGCTTCTTGCACTGAGAATAATAATTTCAAGAAATATCCAGGTTACAGCATGTATCAAGGCTCCACTCCTTCTTATGATTAAATAATATTTCACTGTGTGGCTGTAACATTTTGTTTAGCCATTTTTCTGTTGAGGGATACTTGGGTTGTTTCCATTTTTGGGCTACTTTGAATAATATTGATAAACATTTGTATATAAGTTTTTGTATAGACATAAGTTTTCACTTCTTTTGGGTGTATACCTAGGAGCGGAATTGCTGGTTCCAGATTTAAACTTTTAAGAAGTGCCAGACTGTTCTTGCAAAGTGGCTGAAGTATTTTCCAGTCCTACCAGCAAGGTATGAGAGTTCCAATATCTCCACATATTCCAACACCTGGTATTGCTCATCTCTTTAATAATAGCCATCCTAGTAGATATGAAGCAGTATCTCGTTGTGGTTTTTATTTGCATTTCCCTAATGACTACTGATGTTAAGCATCTTTTCACATGTCTCTTGGTTATTTGTGTTTCTTCCTTGGAGAATGTTTATTCAAGTCCTTTGCCTGTTTTTCAGTTTGGCGATTTGTCTTTTTGTTGAGTTCTATATTCTGAATAGTGGATTCTTGCCAAAAATATGATATGCAGCTATTTTTCCCATTCTATTGGTTACCTTTTTTTTTTCTGGTGTATCCTTTGAAGCACAAAAGTTTTAAGTTTTGATGAAGTCCCATTTATTTTTTCTTTGATTTTGCTTTAGGTGTCTTATCTAAGAAACTAATGCCTAATTCAAAGTCAGGAAGGTTTACTTTTATATTCTTTTATAGGAGCTTTATATTTGATCCATTTTGAGGTAATTTTTGTACACAGTGTGAGGTAAGAGTCTAACTTCATTTTTTTTTGCATGTAGAAATGCAGTTGTCTCAACAGCATTTGTTGAAAAGACTATTCTTTCTCCCACTGGTTGTCTTGGCACCCTTGTTGAAAAATCTATTGACTCCTATGGTTTTATTCAGGACTCATTTCTATACAGGGATCCTACACATCTATACTTATGCCAGCGACACTGTCTTGGTTGTTAGAGTTTTCTATTAAGTTTTGAAATTAGGAAGCATGAGACATCCAACTTTTTCTTTTCACCTTAATATTTAGCCTTCAAATCTATAAACATAGGAGATCTTTCCATTTATTTAGGCCTTTAATTTCTTTCAGCAATGTTTCATAGTTTTCAATGTACAAGTCCTGCACTGCTTTATTTAATGCAATTTTACTGAGCTGTATCCATATACCATATAATCATCCAAAGTATGCAATGACTCACAGAATCATATAGTTTTTCATTCGTCACTATAATCAATTTCTGAACATTTTCATTATGCCAAAAAAAATTTTTAAAGAATGCCCAAAATATCCCATACCACTTATCCACCCCACCCCATTTATTTTTGTCTTTATTTTCACATCTGCCTGTGCCCTGGATAAAGGGAGTGTCAGCCACAAGGATTTCACCATCACAGTCACACTAAAAAACTCTATAGGTATACCATCGTCTTCAAGAATCAAGGTTACTGGATTACAGTTCAACAGTTTCAGGTCTTTCCTTGTAGCTGTCCTAATATACTAAAAGCTAAGAAGGGATATCTATTGTGCCAGTTTGAATCCGTCGTATACCCCAGAAAAGCCATGTTCTTGAATACTCTATCAATATTAATGGGTGGAATCTTTTTTATTTTTTCCATGGAGATGTGACCTACCCAATTGTGGGTGGTAAACTTTGATTAGATGAATTCCATGGAGATGTGTTGCCACCCATTCAAGGTGGGGTTGCTTATGAAGGAACCATTTTGGAAAAAGGTATAGAGCTCACGCAACCAGAGACCTTTGGAGATAAAGAAGGAAAATGCTCCTGGGGGAGCTTCATGTAACAAGAAGCCTGGACAGAAAGCTAGCAGACATTATCATGTTCACCATGTGCCTTTCCAGTTTAAAGAGAAACCCTGAACATCATTGGCCCTTCTTGAACCAAGGTATCTTTCCCTGGATGCCTTAGATTAGGCACTTTCATAGCCTTGCCTTAATTTGGACATTTTCATAGCCTTGGAAGTATAAATGTGCAACTTAGTAAATTCCTCCTTTTAAAAGTCATTCCGTTTCTCATATATCGTATTATGGCAGCTTACAAACTAAAACATCTATATACTCATAAGAATAACCTCCAGAAAGACCTCTAGATTCTTTTTGTAATCTCTTAGCCACTGAAACTTCATTTTGTTTCATTTCTCTTCTCTCTTTTGGTCAAGAAGGCTTTCTCAATCCCACAATGCCAGGACCAGGCTCATCCCCAGGAGTTATGTCCCATATTGTCAGGAGATTTACACCCCTGGGAGTCATGTCTCATGTAGGGGAAGGACAGTGAGTTCACCTGCAGAGTTGGCTTACAAAGTGAGGTCACATCCAAGCAACAAAAGAGGTCTCTGGGGGTGACTCTTCAGCATAATCATAAGTAGGCTTAGCTACTACTTTGCAGAAATAATTTCATAAGGGCTAGTCCCAAAATTGTGGGCTTGGCCTATGTTCTAGTTTGCTAGCTGCCGGAATGCAATATACCAGAAACAGAATGGCTTTTAAAAGGGGGGGATTTAATGAGTTGCTAGTTTACAGTTCTAAGGCAGAGAAAATGTCCCAATTACAACAAGTCTATAGAAATGTCCAGTCACAGGCATCCAGGGAAGGATACCTTGAATCAAGAAGGCCGGTGAAGTTCAGGGTTTCTCTCTCAAGTGAGAAGGCACATGGCAAACACAGTCAGGGCTTCTCTCTTGGCTGGAAGGGCACATGGTGAACATGGTGTTGTTATCTGCTAGTTTTCTCTCCTGGCTTCTGGTTTCATGAAGCTCCCCAGGAGGTGTTTTCCTTCTTCTTCTCCAAAGGTTGCTGGCTCTTGGACTCTCTGCATCTCATGGCTACATCATTCTGTTCTCTCTGAATCTCTCCTTCTCCAAAATATTTCCTCTTTTATAGGACTCCAGAAACTTAATACCCACCTAAATGGATGGAGAGACACCTCCAGCTAATCCAGTTTAAGAATCACTCTTGATTAAATCTCATCTCCAGGGAGATGATCTGATTATAGTTTCAAACATGTAGTATTGAATAGGGATTAATCTACCTTTATGAAATGGGATTTTGATTAAAACATGGCTTTTCTAGGCGGCATACTTCCTTTCAACCCAGCACAGCCTATTAAATTGGTAGTCTTCAATGCTTGTGAAAATAGCAGGGATTCCCCAGGTGGGAGAGTTCAATATTTCCACATTTTTTCCTAATCCCTCTAAGGGACGTTTTTAATACTTTATTTTCTGGCCAGATTATATTCTGGGATGTATCAGGGCATCACACTAACCGTATAAACTAGTAAGTTCTCACTCCCTATTCAAGGTTCCATGTAACTACGGTGTTTGAATAAACTGACCATACAGGTTTTGCACTGATTTTGATAGTTTTCCCCGAAGTATTTTATTCTTTTTGATGCTTTTGTAAATGGAATTGTTTTCTTAATTTCATTTTTGGATTGTTAATTGTCAGTGTATAGAAATATAATTGATCTGTGTATATGGATCTTATATCCTGTAACCTTGCCCAACTGTTTATAAGCAGTAAGTTTTTTGGCATGTCATGTTTTGTTTTATAAGTTTTTATTGTGGTTAGATATACACCAAAAAAAAAAAAAAACTCCCATTATAACTACTTTCAAGTGTATAATCTAGTACGGTTAATTACCTTTACAGCGTTGTCCTACCATTACCACAACCCGTTACTCATAATTTTAAGTTTAAACAAAGGTCACATCAAGGTCACATCAACAGTCATAAACCACATTGGTAGTATGTGCCCTTGGCATGATGTGATGAAAATGTCACTTTATATCTGTGGTTTTCATCTCAATAACCCATAGCCCCCATCTAATCAGGAGAACATCAGACAAATGCCAACAGTAGGGGATCCCATGGAATGCTTGACCAGTATTCCTCAGAACTGTTCAAGTCATCCAGAACAAGGAAAGCCTGAACTGTCAGCCAAAAAGGGGCCTAAGGTGACATAACTAAATGTAATATGATATCCTGGGTGGGAAACTGGAACAGAAAAAAAAGGGACATTAGCGAAAAGGAAGGAAATAGCTTATATACTACAACTAGCACAGAGCCCGCACAGAGTTGGCACTCAATAATCAGAAACTGCCACCATAGAAAATGGGACTAGCTCCTGTCCCATCCCTTGGTTTCCCAGACTCCCTCTCCAATGGCGACCATTTTAACTATTTTTCTATGCTCTTTCAGGGTTCTTCCACATATATGAATATAAATACATCTATAATATACATATACATGTTTATATATCCTGCTTAACACACGTACATGGGTACATTTTGAATAATGCACCCTTTACTTTTGCTTTTTTCCACCTCCCCCACCCCACCCCGTTTTTTTAGTAGCACACTAGCAGTGATGGTGGTGGTGGCAGAATAGGGAAGGGGAGGGCAGGTAAGGGGGACCCCCAGTGTCTGTAGAATGCACAAATAATAAGCCAACTAGAGTCAGTCTGCTTTTTCTTATCACCATGCATCAGCAATTCTTAGCAATGTCCATGACAAAATACCCCTCCCTAAAAGGAATCTTCCATTGGTCTAAGTTTTAAATGATTGCTGTGGTTTCTGTTGAAGGTATTATAATGTATATGTAAGCTTCGAATTAGTTCCTTTTTATTGATTCTCCTTTTAAAAACCTGTGGTACTCTACATAGAATGTCAATTGCTAGCTATGCAGCTGTCTCCTGACACAGCCAGACTCAGCTAGTGGGTTCATTTCAAGAGCAAGATGATATCAAATTGGAATTGTTTCAGCCTGCTTTGGTCACAGTCTCTATCTCCATTCTCTATGCTACTTCATATATCCTGTCTTCAAATGATAGATTAGAAATAATGAGAGCTGTATGTGATTTCTCTTTTCTGAGTTATCTTTTTTTTTCTTACATGGTATTTAAAATGAGGTTAATCGTTCATGAGAATATTTGCAAAGATGCTTGCCATGCTGGAGACCCGGGTTCGAGTTCCAGTGCCTGCCCATGCCAAAAAAAAATTATATATATATATATATATACATACACACACACACACATATACATTACACACACACATATATATACACTTATACATATATTTGCAAAGAGACAGAATCAGGTTTGAACACCAAGATTTAAAATTGTCTCTTGATCCTAATGCAGAAATTGTGGACTCCATTAACTACGCAATAGCAAAATGTAATGAAATGGATACATGCCTAGAAAAAAGACTCACATTTCAAAGAAGAGGGAAAAGAGAAGGGATAAAAGATACTTGTCTTACATTGCCAGAAGAAATGATAACATTTAAATGCCTTGATCATTTCCACCAACAAACAGAGGCTCATTTTAAAGCAAAGGATGAAATAACAATATCACGATTTTCAGCTATTTTCTCTCATTTTTGCAGAACACTTGGGAAGTTTTCACCAAACATGATAGAATTTATGATGGCTTTCTCTAATGAAGACATTTCAGTGAAAATTTGATGATAGAAACACTTGAATAGCTGCAAACATTGATCATAAAACACACAAAGACATGGAAAGTATCACAATTTATGCAGTATATTGTGAAATGGAATTTTTGAGACTCTACCAAATTTATCTCTATGCTTGAGAGATTCCTACCCATTTGTACATCTGTTGCTTCATGTCTATAGAACATGCCTATGCAAGAAAGATCAATTATTGTTGACAAATTTGCAGAAGTTAAATCTCAAAAGCCTTGTAATGTTATCATTCATTACTGTGACAGACCAATACTTAAGTATATATTTTTCCCTTTATAAAAAATACAGGGCAGTGCAATGGTGGCTCAGTGGCAGAGTTCTCACCTGCCATGCCGGAGACCCAGGTTCAATTCCTGGAGCCTACCCATGCAAAAACAAAAACAAAAACAATGTTAAAAAGATATTCAAGGCCCCAATTAAGGTTGTGGAATGAGACACTTTAGGGGTCAATCCCCATACAGAAGCTTTGGACAACCAGTAAAACTGGCAAAAACATCTTTCCCAAAGCTCCAGAAAACAGTTAAAGCACTTCAGTAACAGGACAAGCACCAAATTAAAGAACAGGCCACTTAAAAGTGGTAAGATCTCACTGCTCTGAAGTTGCTTGGGCTATCCAGGTGGAAATAAGTAAGTTGGATATTTGAGTGTGGAACTCATAATCCCCACATTGTATCCTTCCAAATTCTAATGGACATATTAATTTTTTAAATCAAGTTTTTAAAAGGTTAAAAGAAAAAGTGGTGGGATCTCATGTTGACGTGGGTGGCCCCTCCCGCAAACCTCACTGGCATATTTGGGACCCACCAGTACTCCCAGTACAGATCTCTGGTCACAGTTCTGGAGGGAACAGAGTGACCTTCATGAACATACTGGGAGCACGTATGTCTTGGCCCATCTGTCTGGTGGTGGCCTGAAGAATTTGCTGTCCCAAACTTGCCCTGCATGCAGAAGGCAGCTCACCCAACTCTCCTATAAAACACTATGAGAAAGCAGTCAAGTGGCTGCCTGGGGCAAGAGATTGCTGGCTGTGGGACATATAGTGAGTACCTGGGACTGTAAGGCAACTGTGCCCAGGGAAAAGGAGACATTCCTATCCTCATAAACAGAAGAATTCCTAGGGCCAAGTTCATGCTCAAGGGAAGATGCATGCTCAAAAAGGCCCCTATGCTTTGGCCTGGAGCTGTTCTCTAAATGCATCATCTAGATAAGCTTTGAAGGAGCACCCTCACCCAGGGCAATCCACAAAGACTGGGGAAGGTGATTTTGCTTTTTTTTTTCCCCCCCTTCATTTCAATTTTTGTTAGAGTTTTCCTTGAATAGTGGGAGCTATCATAATACCAAGCTTGATACAAGCTTAAGGAACAGATGCCTCAGTGTCTAAATTCTAGCAATGTACAGTAAAATAATCAAAATCTCAGGTTTCAGCAAAAGATTATAATAGGTACAAAGAAACAGGAAGCAACGGCACAAGCAAAGGAGATCAAAACATTAGAAACCATTAACTAGAAGACTCAGACTTGGGACATTCCAGACACTTAAAAAAAAAACAAAAGGTCTAAAGGAAAACATGGGCAAAGAACTAAAGGAAACCAGGAAAACACAAACAATATCAATAGAGTGATGGAGATTATGAAAAGGAACCAAAGAGAGCTGAAGACCACAGTAACAGAAATTTAAACTTCCTTGATGGATTCAACAGCAGATTAGAACTGGTAGAAGAAAGAATCAGTAAACTTGAAGATAAGTCTATTGAAATCAGACATCCAGTCTGAGTAACAGAAAGAAGAATGAAGAAAAAAAATCAACACAGCCTGAAGAACCTATGGGACACCATCAGGAGCACCAAGTACACATTTGGGTCCCAAGAAGGAGGAGAGAGAAAGGAGCACAGAGAATATGCAAAGAACTAATGAACCAAAACTCTCCAAATTAACGAAAGACATATACGTGTTCAACATGCTCAACAAACTCTAAACAGCATCAACCCAAATTAGAGCCACATGATCCCATGTTATAATTAAAATGTCAAAGAAACAGAGAGAACTCTGAAAGCCTCAGGAGAGGATCAATGTGTCCCATACAAGGGGGCCTCAATAACATTCAATGCTGATTTCTCATCAGAAACCATATAGACAAGAAGGCAGTGGGGTGACATATTTAAAGTGCTGAAAGCAAAAAACTACCAATCAGGAATTCTGTATCCAGCAAAACTGTCTTTCAAAAATGAGGGAGGGATCAAGACAAAAAGGAAGGCAAAAGCTCAGGGACTGACCTACAAGAGATGCTAAAGGGATTCTGGAAGGTTGAAAGGAAAGGACACTAGACAATTGATTAAAACCTCAGGAAGAAATAAACATCTTTGGTAAAGATATTAACATAGGTAAACATAAATACTGGTATTATTGCTTTTTGGTTTGCTACTCTACTTTTTACTTTCCTTAGGATCCAAAATGCAAATATATTAAATGCTTTTAGACTCGACGGATAAACATATAATTTGTGACAAGAACTACGTAAAGAAAAAAACTAAAGAAAAGAAAAAACCAAGACATAAAAATAAAGAAAAAAAAGAACTACATGCAGGAGGGCCAGGTATAGGGACACAGTGTGTGCACATTATTGAAGTTAAGTTATCAGAGCTGACAAGAATGATATAGGTGTGTGATGTTAAATTTAAGCCCAATGGTTGGCCACAAAGAAAACAGAATACATGCTAATTTATGGAAACAGAAAGCAGAGTACAGATTACTGGGGGTGGTGGGCAGGGGCAAAGGGGAGTTCATGCAAGATAAATATAGGGATTCTGTCTGGGGCAAAGGGAAATTCTAGTAACGGCTGGTAGTCAGAGCGCTGCGACACTGCAGAGGTGGTTAACCCCACTGAACGGTCTGATTGGAGAGTTGGGATGGGAAGATTTGTTGTATATGTTTCTACAACTAAAAAAGAAGGAAACTAAAGAGGTGACAATTAAATGCAATGTATGATACTACATGGGATCTAAGAATGGAAGAGAAAAGGCTGAGAAAGGACATGGGGACATAAGAAAAAATTAGAATATTTTTGAAAGACACTTTTGAAAGACAGTTTTGCTGAAAGCTTTATATCAATGTTAAATTCCTAGCACTTGACAAGCACACTTAAGGTGGTTACGTAAGTAAATATCCTTGCTAGGAGGAAACGTACTTAAAAGTATTATGTGTTCAAGGAGTATGAGATCTGCAACCTGCTCTCAGATGTTCAGAAGACAGAAAGCTAAATGGCTTGCTAACTCAACAGACAGCTAAACAGAATGGTATGGCAAGAGGGGGAAGATGTTAAAATTGGTAGACCTGGGTATCTGGGTAAGGGTGAGGCAGGCTAGAACAGGGAGAGTGGAGAGAGGAGGAAAAAACAAGCATGAAGGAGCCCTTGAACAAGGATGGTTCATGAAGGTGAGCAGGGCCATGTCCAGCACAGACGCCCTGCCCAGGGGAACACCCAGCCACAGCCCCCCACCTGAAGCCCAACGACCCCCACCCAAGTAAGTCATCTATGGAGAAGGGTAGAGCCCACTGGCTCCCCCAGATACACTGTCCATCACAGGCACTGCCCTGGAGAGAAGGGATGGTAGAAGGAAAAGCCCTCAACAGGAAGGGGGAGCAGGAATAAGTAAAGCTATTCTATGAAAGCAAATGGCCCCGCATTGCCTATTGCCTCTTGTCTCCACCCTGTTGCAAGAGTGCCCACATACTCCTTCTCTGCATGTCACTCAGATTTTCAACCTACTTGCCCGATTTATGCTGTGCTATTGAATTCCTTTCGCCCGGCATAGCCAAGAACCTGGAAGCCAAAATCTGCCAATAAGGGTATGCTGGAGTTCTCCGCATGGGGGTTGTATTATAATTTCAACTGTCCTGTTAGAAATCATTTCCAAATAAAAATTATTTCCAAATAAGAAGTTAACTAGAAACAAAAAGACTCTTTGATAAATAAAAAACAATATACTAATATAAAAGTACCGAGCCATTACTTTCCTATTTTGTACTACAATCTTTAATTTTTAAAATTTTTAATTGATATATTATATATTCACATACCATGTAATTGTCCAAACTGTACAATCAATGGTTCACGGTATCATCATATAACTGCATTCATCATCACAATCAACTTTTTTGTGTGAAAAATAACATATACAAAAGAGCAATAAATTTCAAAGCACATCGCAACAATTAGTTGTAGAATAGACACTGCTCTGATACTGGAGAAAAGAACAAATATCAATAAAGTAATTCAGCAATCATACTCATTTGTTAAACCCTACCTTCTCTGTATAACTCTACCATCACCCTTGATCTTTCTCCCAATTTTTAGGGGTATTTGAGCTATGACCATTCTAACTTTTTCATGTTGGAAGGGGCTGTTGATAATATGAGATGGGGGGGTTGGAACTAGCTGACCCTCTGAAGAGGCTGGGCCCTCTAGGTTTCAGGACTCATCTGGTCCAGAGACCCATCTGGAGGTTGTAGGTTTCTGGAAAGTTCTCTAGAGCATGGAACATTGTAGAATCTTATAAAATGTCCTAGGTGTTCTTTAGGATTGACTGGAATGGTTTTGCTTGTTTTGGCAAGTTATGATAGGTAGCGGTGTCTAACGGAAGCTTGTGTAAGACTGACCCCCAGAGTAGCCTCTCAACTCTATTTGTCATGTTTTTGTTAATATGCAAAGTTAAAATAAATTTCACTTTTTTTTTTCTGTTTTACTTTCATTTGATTATTACTGAAAATAATTGTAATATAGAGGAGGAGGCTGTAACAGGTGTTAGATCTGCTAGGCATATGCCATGTCGCCTCATTTTTTTTTTTCCCATTGTTGCCTTGGATCCCTTTGTGTGGATTCACCATAATTCATTGACCCAGTCCCTGGAAGTGAATGTTTAGGTTAAGTTTTTGCTGCTACTACAAATAATACCGTAAATCTGACTTTGAGGCACACACATACGTAAAAACTGTAGGACACTGAATTCCAGCAGGAACTGAGTGGAGGTATATATACATTTAAATTTTTGCCCAACACTAAACACGGCCACACTTTCATCGACAACACGCCTGCCTTGTGGCTCCACACCCTTATTTTCACTCCCTATCAAACTTCTGGATTGTCGCTTATCTTGTGGACAAAGCAGCATTTCTTTCATTGTGAGGGAGGTTGAATCACTTTTCTTATGCTTAAAATTCATTTGAGCTGTTTTTTCTAATCCTTTGTTCCGTCATCCTGTTTGGCTTGCTTATCCTTTTCTAATTGATTTATAAGAGCTCTTTATATCTTCAAGATACTGATCTTTTGTCAAATGTTGTAAATGATTATCTGTTTGTTTTGTGCCCTTTGACTAGTGTTTAAGACTCTTCAAAATTTATTTTCAAGTGGTATATAGCTCGATGTTATTAGAAGTCATTTCCTGAATGGTTTCCAGGTTGGGATTTCTCTCTCAGAGGCTTTTGCCACTACAAACACTCTGGTCTTTTAAATGATCACAATAGATCCAAGTGGAAATGCTAACTTATCAATGGGAAGTGATTTTTTTCCCCATTGAAAGTTTATATATGGAGAGAGTTTATATATGGAGCTATGAGGTGCTGTGAAGAAGCCATTCCTTTATGAGTAAATCTACAAGATTTTGAAACACTCCTATAAACCCAAGCACTATGGCAGGTAGACCACTGCCCAAAAGAAAGGGAAAGTTTTTACCCAATTCATATCAAGGAATAATAGACAGGTATAGGGTAAGGGGCATAAGAATTTTAGAGTCTTACAGGGTGGGTATCCACCACTTCCTGGAAGAGTGACTTAAGAAAATGTTTTAACTTCACTAAGTCTCATTTTCCACATCTGTGAAATGGGAGCAAATAATATTCCCTACCTGACTGGGTGGTCTTCATGTTAAATAAGGTAATTAGCCCGTGGATCCCAACACAGTTCTTGCCTCATCATATGTACCATTAAATGGAAATTGGGAAGTTGTCATTTATTAAGCAACTACAATACAGAAGGCAAACGACACACAAATGCCATCAAGGAGCCTAAAATGCAATGTGATTGGATGGGGCAAAAATACAAGCTACTGACATACCAGGCCAAGAAAAAATATGAGCAATTGGCTATCAATCTGCAAGATCTACTCGGAGCCTCTATACAGGAAGGGGTACCTGAGATGGTCCTTGAAGGCTGCAGTATGGAACCAGGCAGATGGAACTAAAAACTCGGCCAGAAAAAAAAAATCAGCAAATATTTAGATTTGGGTGGAGGAGAAGATAGCTAGAAACTAGTGGCTGACTGCACAGATAAATTGTCACTCTGCTGCATCCTTCAGTTGGTTCTATCAAGGATAGAAAACATCTCTCTCTTTTCCCTTAACTTCATATTGCAAACAGCAGGGACTCCATGTGCATGTTCCCCTTCTTTTTAGGAATGTAATTGTCCCCCAACTGTTAGCTGAGCATTCGGTTGCTCAGCTAGAGAACATATTTCCCAGACTCCCTTGCAGCTCGCTATAACCACGCGATTTGGTTCCCACCAATGGAACAAGAGCAGAAGTGATGTCTGAAAATTCTACGCTTTCCTTAAAAGGAAATTGCTTGGCCTTTACATCCTGTGTTTCCCTCTGCCATGGGCTGGATCAAAGACCTGATGGTAAGCTGGCTTTGACATGCAGACAAGGACAGCATGTAGATGATGGCCGAGCAACAAAATAGAAGAAACCTGGGCCCCTGGACCTTGTAGAATAGACACACCTCCCTGAACATGGCTACTCTGGACAATTATGGGAGAGAGAAACAGCTTTTTGTTTATGGTTCTGACTTTTCGGATCTTGTGCTGGTCTGAAAGGACGTACGTACCCTAAAAAGCCATGTTTTAATCAAAATCCCATTTTGTAAAGGCACAATAATCCCCATTCAATACTGTATGTTTGAATCTGTAATTAGATCATCTCCCTGGAGATGTGACTCAATCAAGAGTGGTGGTTAAGCTGGAGACGTGACTCCACCCATTCGGGTGGGTCCTGATTAGTTTACTGGAATCCTATAAAAGAGGAAACACTATGGAGAAAGCTAGAGATTCAAGAGAGCAAAACGACATACCCACGAGAAGCAGAGAGCCCACCAGCCAGCGAGCTTTGGAGATGAAGAAGGAAGACATCTCCCGGGGAGCTTCATGAAACCGGAAGCCAGAAGAGAAAGCTAGCAGATGACACCGTGTTTGCCACATGCCTTTCCAGACGAGAGAGAAACCCTGACCCTGTTCGCCATGTGCCTTCTCCCTTGATAGAGAAGCCCTGAATTTCATCGGCCTTCTTGGATCAAGGTATCTTTTTCTGGATGCCTTAGATTGGACATTTCTATAGACTTGTTTTAATTGGGACATTTTGTCAGCCTTAGAACTGTAAACTAGAAATTTATTAAATTCCCCGTTGAAAAAGCCATTCCATTCCTGGTATATTGCATTCCAGAAGCTAGCAAACTAGAACAGATGTCTGTTTCAGCATTTTAGCCAGTATTCCAATTTATATACTTAATGAATGCTGGCAATTCTAAATTCACATGTTAGGTCTTAGAAGGTTTACTCTTACCACCAATCCCCAGTTAATAAGGCTTGCAAGAAACTGGGAAAACCTGAAGTCCCTTATTTAGGTAAATAATGACCAAGCTGGGTGGGTTTCACCATCCTTAGATCAATCATTAATTCATTCTTTTCCTCAGCATGTATTAGTTCGCGTGTATGCCATCATTTCACTTCTAGAAGGCGCCCTCCAGAAAAGAGGATAAATCTTGACCACGATGCTTTAAGAGGAGGATTGAAGGCAGGGCACAAACAAGGGAAAGATGATGTGTCCAATTTATATTACACATACTGAGAGCACAAGGAATGAGGAGAGAAATGGCCAGAACAGCCTTCATGGAGGACAACTTTGTGGAAAAAGTGAATTTTGAATCTAGTCTTTGAGGGAGAAATGGCCTTATTTTGCTGTGGAAAAGGGTTAGGCATAGAAGATCAAGGAAACAACAGAAAACAAACAAACAAGAGAAGACGTAAAAGAGGGCAAAAAAAAAAAAAAAAGCTTTCCAGAATTAATGTAAGAGATCACTTAAAGGAATCTTAACCCCTGGGAGCAAAAATGCAAAGAATTAAAATGTATCGCAGCCATCATTTATCTCAGTTCAACTTGTGTGTGCTTTCTTCTTAACTTACTCCACTCATCTCAGAATCCTGGCTGTTGGAGCCAATGAGGAAGCAGATCAAAACAAGATCAAGTATTAACAGGGAAATTTGGGGGTATAATAAGAGTTGGGGAGAAAACACCCAGAATGACGTGACCAAGAAGGTTTGATGGTAGGAGGGAGGTACGTGGCTGGGATGGAAAAAGAACTTGCCAAACCATGAGAAGTCAGTCGAGGCAGGCATTTTTCCTGGCACCATTGAGGGTGCTGTTGGGAGCCAGGGATGAGGTAGGGCTGTCAGGAAAAATGCTTCCACGGCAGTGGGTTTTTGAGCTTTGGGCTCCCTCTCCAGGGCACACATCTAAACACTTTGCAAGACAGGTTCCAGCTCTCTGTTCACACCTGGATACTTTGCTGAAACAGTTAACCATGAAAATGGTGGGCATGTGTTCTATTCATCTGAACAGCTCCCCAAATGCCCCAGTTGTGTAGTTGTGTGGTTTGTGTGAAATTGTCTCCTCCGTCCTCTCCGCAGAGCTGGACTCAGGTTACAGCCCTTGATGTGGACAAATAGCTAAAGTGGGGCCAGTGACAAACTAGGAGATACTCTTAGAGCCTTCCAGCAAGGAAGGTCCCCATTCTCTTCCACAGAAATAACCAAACCTAAGAGGCTCTTATCTTTCCTTTAGTTGATGTGGTATGAGTATGTGAGGTCTAACACCCCTATAGCTGTGCCACCACTAGAGGGGAACCAGTCTGAGAATGAGGCCTACACAACAGAGCTGAGAGAACCATCTAGAAATGGAGCTGGGGCTTTGATGCCATTGTGAAATAAATGCTGGACATTGTGAAATAAATGCTGGATCAAACCGTGCCTGAAGCCACCTAGTGCCACCTCTGGAATTTTTCAATTGTGTAAACATGATTGCAACGGAAAGACCTCTCATACAAAGGGCAACATCCTAATTACTCAAAGTAACATGTCATCTCAGCTGAGACTTTACTTCAACATATTCATGTTAAGAGTAAATATCCATCTCCCTCTCCTGAGCGCTTATCCCCCATAGCTGTTTCTGTGCTGTGTCCAATCACATCTGTGCCTCCCACACAGTGGATGCCCAATAACTAGCTGTGGAAGACTGCCTCTGCTGCTAAGGCATAGATTAGCTGTAACAGCTTATTGTTTGCCAAGTTAAATTCTCCTGAACCGTGTTCTGGGCCATTAGCAATATACAGGATTCCTATGGGCATAGGGTTTTCTTTTGTAATAATTATTGTTTTAGTTACATGGATGGATATATATTTGGATAAAAACTAAAAGCCATTGAATTTGTCTGGTACCTAAAACCACTTTAAATTGAGAACATGGGCCAGCTTTGCAATTTCTGATTTATTCCATTAAATGCATGTTCACTGAAAACATTTAAGTATGAACATCATTCTGTGATTTTTTTTTTTTAGAGCAAGAAAAGTAAGAGTCTCACTGAAAGAATGCCAAGTAGTAAAAAGAAACAAGAACAAAAACAAAGGCCTTATTCAGATGTCTGGTTCCGGGATATGGGATATGTGTGCATTACTCATTCACACTACTTCTACACCAAAGGCATCTCAAAGCTCACATTTTTTAAAATGCTAATTTCTAAGCTTCTAAACACAGATGCATATTATTTTTCCTACTTCCAACACCCCATTATTCAAATGTAAAATAATCTGTTCAAGACAACAAGGGGAGGATAATTCAGATTTGGTCTTATCTGATGCATTTATAACTGGCCAAAACTATGTTCAGATGGGAAAAATATGACTCTCCAGCCTTTCTGATTTCAGATGAATGCCAAAAACAGTTACCATTTTATGAACTGCTCAAAACGTGCCAAGCAACTAATGCAGGTTTCTGCACTTAATTCTTACAAGAACCTTCTGAGTCAAATATTAATAACTTTATCTTGCAGAGGGCAATCTGAGGATCTGGAAAACTGAATAAACAGCCGAGGTCACACAGCTAGTCCCTTTACTTCCTGGCACCCAGGGCTGTGGGTATAACCTGCTCTCACTTAGGAGGGCCCCATGCAAAATAAAACAAAAACTTACCCTCAGTTCATTTTGCTTTCTGCCCTGTTATCTTTGTGTTGCCTTTAAAAAAATGTATAAGCACCTAGGGCAACATATAAGATTCTACAAAAGTTCCATGCACTAGGGTAACTTTCCAGAAACCTACAACCTCCAGATGGGTCCCTGGAACAGATAAGTCATGAAACCTAGAGGGCCCAGCCTTGCCAGGACATCAGCTAGCTCCAGCTCCCTACCCCATATTATCAACAGCCCCTTCCAACATGAAAAAGTTAGAATGGGCTTAGCCCAAATACCCCTAAAGAGTGGGAGAAAGATCAAAGGTGATGGTGGAGTTATACAGAGAAGGTAGGGTTTAACAAACCAGTATGATTGCGGAATCATTATATTGATAATTCTTTTAGCCTCCAGTATCTTAGAGCAGCTAGAAGTAAAGATTTAAGATTGTGGAATTGTAACCCATCCCAAACTCTCATGTCTGTTCTACAACTAATTGTTGCGTTGTTCTTTGACATTCAGTGCTTTTTTGTATATATGTTACTTTTCAGAGAAAAGGGGAAAAAGTGATGACAAAGAAATATTTATTCCTTAGCCTCAATGTTCTGGAGCAGCTAGAAGGAAAAATCTGAGAGGATGGTATGGGAACCCATGACAAACTCTGGGGTGTGTCCTGTTGAAGAGCGCTTTGAAAACTAGTGCCTTTTTCTTTCTTTGCTTTGAATATATGTTATATTATACAATAAAAAAGTTTTTTAAAAAATGTGAAAGCAGCCTTTTGCAACCATCTTAGTGAAGACTGAGTCAAGTTAGAATCCTCACTGGGGAAGTACGGGACATCTTTCTACAGGTGGCATATTAACTGAAAAAGGAGACACGGTAACTATACAGTGGAGAAAAGGGACAACACCTCATCTGGGTGTCAAAAGTTGGCCTCACCCACGAGGGGCAGGTGAACATCCAAGCCCCCAAATGTGATCCCCGAGAAGGACGCCACATCACCTCTGCAGTACTGCAGCCAAGAACGCATAGCCGGACTCGAATCATGAGGAAACATCACACACACGCAAGGTAAGGAATAGTCTAATCAAACAGGAGAGCGAGAACCCTGTTCTTTCAAAATGTCCATGTCATAAAAGACAGGCATGAAAGAGTCGCAGGCGAAAGGCGGCCCAGGAGACATGGCAACTCAATGTGGCAGCTGACCCCCGAATCCTGGACTGGACAAGAACATGCCAGAAAGAAAATGGCTTAGGAGAAAAAGGGAGCATACATGATAAATGGGAAAAAAGGGGGGAAATGTATTAATTGGCAAATCTGGGCAGAGTACACGAGTCTTTTTTGTACTATTCTTGTTCTTGCATTTTTGCATTGTTATTCTTGCAAATAAGTTTTAAAACTTTAAATATACACCCCAATACCTTTTTCAGTTAATATGCAACCTGTAGAAAGATGTGATTAGTGTGTATACAAACAAACACACACATATACACACCACACACAAAACTATTTTTTCTTTTGACTCAGGATTTGGTCTTGGTACATTTCTGATAACTATAAGGCTAATTATAGTGGTCTTATCCTAAAGAAATTAGGTTCTTAATCATTTCCTTAGCATTTTTATTTCGTGACAGCTCCCCCCATCCCCCCAAAATGCTTTTCCCTCCTCCTTCCCACTTGACATGTACAACAATCTCTGAGATTGCCTTCTTTTCCAAATATTCTTGCCTGAATTCTGGCCTTCCCAGCACCCAACAGAATAATTCCCAACATGCCGCATATTGATTCGGAGTTCTCAAAATTTAAAGCGCTCATGGTATCCGTAATATTAATAGTACATTACCAATAAAGAGCTTTGTTATGGTATGTAATACACAGAGCTGACCCTGTTTTTTCAAAATTTTGATATTGTATTAATTGTGGGGTTTTTGCATTCATTTTCATTTTTAAAAATAGCGTATTAAATGTTTTTATCTTGATTACAGCGCTTTTAGATAATCTCCTTAAATTATGTGCTGGAGACAAGCGCCTCACCTCCATCACCCCTGCTGAAGTTCAAAGCTTATTGTTCAAAAAAAAAAAAAAAATAAGAATTGGAAGTGGACAGAAAAAATAAAAAGTATTGCAGAATACTAGTGAGGTGACATAACTGGTAGGCTTTCTTCTCTTTTGTAGTTGATTCCTTTTACACTATGAAGAGAGAAATTCTGCCCAACATTGTTTTAGAAAAAAAGGAAAGAAACGTATTCAAGATGCTGTGAGAAACCCTTTCATTTGCTGTAGCGTTTCTCAATCCAGCCAACCTTTATAAGACCAGGTAGAAACTGGATCCAGTAAACAGCGTGAAACAAAAACAGGGAAGAGGAAGAAAAAAAAAAAATCAACCATAGAACCAACACGAATGCTAAATATAAGAAAAGGAGGGCAAGTCTGTAACGGAGACAGAAGCTTCTAGATATGGTTGGAGAAAACATCCTGCTGAGTAGCAAGAGAAAGGTTGCGGAGGGGGGAGGTGTACAGCTCGTGCAGCAGCTTGGCTGGAGCTTTCCATGGATCCGGTCCTGGCTTTGCCACTTGCTTACCCTTCCCTCAGCCGCGTTTTCTTATCTGTGCAAGTGAGGGTAATGATATCTACTTCCCAGGGCCGGTATGAGGATTCATAAGGTTGCATGGACACAGGAGCTGGCATGCGATAGGATGTCAACTCGTGTTAACCTCACTCACACGTATTCGTGCCGGTTGTATCAGCTCATCTCTTGGAAAAGGATAAGGCAATAGTAACTGGATTGAACAGGCAAAGAGCCAAAGGGAAAGATGGGGAGAAATCTAGCAAGGGCATAAGGCAGGCAGGGAAATGGGATAAGCAAATGGACAGACGAGTCATCAAGATATGAAAGGATGCAATGGAGGGTAGCTAAATCTACTAGGTAACCTCTCAACTTGGGAGCTGGCTTAAAATGGACTGAGGCTCAAAAATCCTGCCCCTCTTTGGTTATCACAGCAAATCCTAACCCAACATTTATTCTGGAACAGACATTTGGTTCTAAGTGCTTTACATATATTAAACCCCTTCTTCCTTATAACAACCCCAAAGGTAGGCACTGTTCTTGTTCCCATTTTTGAGTTGAGGAAATGAAGGTACAGAGGGGTTAAGTCATTTAGCCAAAGTCACACAGCCACACAGTCAGCTGCAGGAACTAGTTCTTCTCTAGTTCATATTTTCTTCAGTTATAATTTCTAAATGTTTTTGTTCATATAAAATATGATAAAGCCAAAATGCCATATTAGGGCAGGCCACAGAGGCTCAGCAGGCAGGAATGCTTGCCTGCCATGCCAGAGGACCCGGGTTCGATTTCCGGTGCCTGCCCATGCAAAAAAGAGCCATATTAATTTGTGTTGGTAACAGGATGAAACTTTTTTTTCTCCAGAGCCATGCAATCATCATGACTGATTTTTCAAATGTGCTGTGAAAATCAACTTGAAAAGACATCAAACACAGACCATGCTTGTGAGTGAGTCTTTCTCATAAACCAGACACTGGGGCTTGCAAGCTGGGAAGCCAGCCTGATATCCCCTCCACCTTGTCTTTTTTTTGGGAAACAGTGAACGGAATCCCCTTTCAAGGAGAACTACAGCCAAAAACCTCATGTCCAATCCTGATCTGAAAAAAACAAAACTGAGAGGTGTTGAGACTGAAACCAGGTCTAAGAGTCTCGAGAATGTTCTCTGAGTAGTTTTGTCATGATTTGACCAAATTGTTTTCCCACGCTTTAGGGGTCCCGGGGGGTTATATTTTTCTCCTCTCTGCAAGGAGGCAGTTTCCCAGGTCAGGAGGCGAATTGGGCTTCTAGTTAGTGCCCTCCACCTGTCCTGTGTGACATTGAAAGGGAAACAGTGCCGAGAATTGTACAAGTTGATGAGAGCCAACCTGAAATGGGTCTTTGCTTTCCTCCTCCATAAACATCCAAACAAACATTCGGGTCCCTTCTTTATTAAGAGGTGAGAGGGATGCCTACAGCTGCTCAGGATAGACCCGGGAAGTTCAGTGACATGTCTCTGTACATTGTGTGGCAACATTGTCATCCACAGACATCCCATCAAATCTACAGGAGACAAAGAGGAGATCTGGGAAGGAATCTCAAAAAGAGAGGGTGGCAAAAAACAAAACAAAAAACCCCTCCTGCCAACATATGCCATCTCCGTACTCCAGAACAACACAAAACAGGCAAGTAGGAAGGGCAAATGAAACAAAAGCACCCCGTCTCCAGCCTGACCGCAGGAGCGTGGGGTGCAGGGCGGGGGAAACTAATTGCCCGGGAACTGAACGCGCTGACCCCACCGGCGTCTCCAGCTTTTCACATGACACCGAGGGTCCGCGCCGCCTCTTTTTCTCTTTTCTGAAAGGTCTAAAAACTACCCTCCCGAGGAAGCAAAGCAAGTAAAAGCTGCCGCCAAAGTCCGCCTTCCAGGGTGGTCTTCTCTTCTCCCAAGGAGCGCCTGGTCCTGAGGAGGGCACAGGCTTTGCATCTGCGGGGTTTGGCAAGAAGTCCTGGGGTCCCGGTGCCCTCCAGCAGCTCCCACCCTGTAGGACCGACCCGGTGCTGATCTCGGCACTTCCACCTCCCGGGGATGCTCAGAAAATCTACGCGAGGCATTCGGGCTTGTCAAAGCAGGGTCTGTGTTTATATTTGGGGTGGGGGGAGGGTGGGGGTAAAAGGAAGAAAATTCTTTGCATTCTTGGATTGTGTAAATATTATGAGCATTGGGACCACGGAAAACACTGACGGTCAATAATGGGGAAAGACACGCCTATGGGTTTTCTGAAAATGCATATCCTACTTCTGGTGCAGGCTCATTTATATCAGGATAACCGTAGACAAACAGTAAAATATGTAATGCGGGAACATCATCTATTTTACAGCCAAGAGGGAACTGGCCAAAGTGAGTCGCTTTAAACCAGGAAAATTTATCCACCGCACGCCCGAGGCAGCATTTAAATGATGCTTAAGTCAGCAGTCGGTCAAATTATGTCCCGATTTTGATGATATTCATTTTCAAAGAAAAACCTAGAATACTCCTACTCAGATGCCAAACCCCCCATCTGATGTAAATGCCGGCAGTCCCAATTCAATGATTATTTTTAGTTCAACAACCCAAAACTACAACTATGGATTTTGGTAACGCGAAGAAAAAATAGCGCAATCTCCTGGAAATCCCACAATGCAACTTCACTTTGAACTTGCAAACAAATATCCAGGCATAATCTGCATTAAAGTGGGTGGCGTTTCGTGCTAGAAGTATAGGGTCCAATTAAAAATAATGAGGCCTGTCTCCAGCCGCCAGACCCAATTAGAGGTAATGAGGACTGAGAGCTCCTGAAATAGATTCATTTTTCTCTGATAGATGAATTGGGACAGGGGTCTTGGAAGGGGTCATTGGGATAGACCTGGCAACAAAGCATGGGTCACTCAGGCTTAAGAAGCTCTTACAGATCCAGTTATTAAATAAGGAAGTAGGAAATCCTCAGGCTCCCAAAGCACAAGAGTAACTGCAAAACGTTCATCCATCAGCCACTTACAATATACATATATATTGTTAGCCAAATGGAGCATCTATTTGTATTAAAAACGTTTTAATAACGACCATAGCATTTAAGTGACTAACGAATACTAAAAAAACATAGCCAGCTTCCTTCACATATGTATGTATGTACGTACTTTAATTGGAATAATTTTAGACTCACAGAAAAGTCGCCAAAATGGTACAGAGAATTGCGGATACCCTTCACTCAGCTTCCCCCACCATTAAATTAACATCTTATATAACTGTGATATAGTTGTGAGATAGTAAGTCACAACAAGGAAATGACATCAGCCGTTTCTCTTGACTAGGAGTCCCGACTTGATTTGGAGTCCACCAGTTTTTCTAGCAATATCTATTTTCGGTTCCAGGATCCCATCCAGGATATCGACAGCACTGCCTGAAATTACCTTGTTGATTTATCCGTTTACTTTGTTAGCATCGGCCTTCTCTCGGATAAGTTCCACGAGACCAAAGACCACACCCGTCCTGACTGCCCACAGACGTATTTTTTTGCCAGCGCTTAACTTCGATCAAAATGTGGGATCCTAGAAACCAAAGCTTACTCTAGTACAGGTGTGTAGAAGTTTCATTTGCAAGGTCCCAGCACAGTTGCTGGTATGTAACTGACACATGATGCATGCACTTGGATTGTTTTTAAGGAGGGGGACAGGCACTGGCAAGAACTTAATGAATATTTCTTAAATGAATGAAAGAAAAGAACTCTGAGATGGGGTTCTTTACTTCATTCAGTTAAGGCAGATACTAAAACATCTATACATACATACCACCCTCTTCCCTCAGTCATGACCTATCTGAACAGCTGCACTTACGCCGTAAAATGATTCTAAAGCAGGGTTAAGGCATAAAAAAAAAAATAAAAAAAAAAAAAAGACCAGCTCACAATCCCTAAGGAATCCAAAATTCATCTGAATCACCTTTAAAGGGACTGATTGATCTGTCCTGTCTATACTTTCTTTGGAGAGCTCTCTTGCTTTCTTTTCTCCCTTTCAAGTTCAAGGCAACCCTACGCAAAGCAGGACCCAGCATTCTCTTCTACAATTGGGTAGATAGTCAATATTTTAGGTTTCACCAGCTTTACAGCTTCTGTGGCAGCCACTCAGTTCTGCTGTTGTGGTTTGCAAGCCGCACAGACAATATGTAAACGAATGAACACGGCTGTGTTTCAATAAAACTTTATTTATAAAAACCAGTGGCAGGCCCAATTGGGCCCACAGGCTGTAGTTTCTGGCTGCTGACTTAAGTCATACCTGCCCATATAGACTGTACATAACATGCACATCATAAGACAGTGTATGGAAAAGAACAGGTGCAAACTGAACACAGCAGCCAATGAAACAGTTTGTGCATATGAGGTTTTCTAAATACGTTGTTGTGTAAAAAACAAAACAAAACGTTGTGATGAGAAGTGGTACAGAATAACTTAAGAACAAAAGCTCAAGAGCCAGTTCTGCCACATCCTAGCCCTATGACTTGCTCTGTAACCCATAGGCACCTTGGAAAGATTGCGTTACCGTGTGTACTTCTCAGTTTACACAAGCTGAGCTTTAAAGCTCCAGATAGCTTGACTGGCAAACTCCAGCTGCATCATTTGGAGATGGAGGTGTTTACTACCTCAAATGGGTGTCAATGCCACTGAGCCACAGAGGAGTACGGGACAAAGTCACAGGGATGGCACAGAGCAGACACTCAACAAGTGCTTGCTATGATTTGGCTATTAGACAAGATTTTAAAACTGAGTTGAGTTTTATAAGAAAGCACTTCATTGATGCATAGTGGGCACCTTTTTACTTTTAGACAACTGAAGAGTTTGGGACCACTCTCTGCTTGAGCACAAAGGAAGGGTTCCCTTATCATGGTTTCCAAAAACCCTCTAGCCGGTGCTTGGAAAAAGAGAATCCAAGATGGTGAGACAGGGTGGAGTGGAAGAAGCAGAATGCAGCGGGATATAATCCAGAAATACACACATTGCCAGGGCCCTGAGCAACAGGGGAAACAATGGAGCCACTCACCTAGTGAAAGAGGAGAAGACCTGGATAGGTAGGGACAGAGGAGCAGGGCAGCCCTAAGGAGTCTAACTAGCCTCTTCTAAGGCAGAGGCTGCTGCGTGCCGATGGGGCCACAGCCAGCCAGCCCCACAAAATTGCCTTCTGGACAGGGCCTTTACCAAGGAATGAAGAATAGTCACCAAGGATGAAATTATGTCGTGTAAGCCTTAAAGACATAAGAACTGAGGCTCTCACATGTAAGGGCGACATATCTAGAAAGCTACAGAAATCAGCATTAACTCACCACCTAGCACCGGTTCCATGAGCAAGATTCTTATTTTTAATTAAAAAAAATTTTTTTTTTTAAATACCAAAAAACAACAAACAAATGCAAACATTCTAACTTTTGATTATTCCATTCTACATAAATAATCAGTAATTCACAACATCAGCACATAGTTGCATATTCATCATCATGATCATTTCTTGGAATATTTGCATCAATTCAGAAAAAGAAATAAGAAAACAGAAAAAAAATCATACATACCAAACCCCCCACCCCTCCCCTTCACCGATCACCAGCATTTCAATCTAAATTTATTTTAACATTTGTTCTCCCTATTATTCATCTT